>JASWHV010000660.1:0-20670 GCA_030760725.1 Neostapfia colusana
CAAGTTCAATCTTGAACTCCATATCCCGTTCAGGTGGCATGCCCGGAAGATCATCCGGGAACACGTCGGGGTACTCTCGGACTACGGGGATGTCATCTAACTTGGGAGCTTCAGTGTTATAGGCTGCTGAAACTTCCAAGACAGGGTTGTCTAATATGAGGGAATGCGGACGGTGGAGTGGAGAGTTGAGGTGAACCGTCCGTGATAAGGTTTTTAGGACAGCGCCATGATAACTTAGCCATGACATTCCTAAGATTGCATCAATCTTCTGCCCCTCAAGAATAATCATAGTAGTGGGGTATATTTTCCCATCTAAGCACAATGGTGCTTTTCGAATCATCATATTTGCTGAAATCTTTCCTCCCGGCGAGCAGATCATATAAGAGCACTCGGTTGGAAAGACTTCCAGTTGATGCTTAACCACATATGATGCACTTATGAAGTTATGGGTTGCACCAGAATCAAATAAGATGATGATTGCTTGATCTTTGAGAGTGAACGTACCCGCCAGCACATTCTCTCCTTTCGGGGCATCCTCATTTTCGATGTAACTAAGGCCCCCGGTTCACTGACCTCCCTTCTTGACTGGCGGTCAGTCTCTAGCACTGCCCTGATGTTGGGCTTGCCCGCTGCTTTGCTGCCCCTGTGGACAGTCCTTCGAAAAAAGACCCACCTGGCCACACGTGTAGCATGTGTAGCGAGGCGGTCCTCCGCTGACCAGCGGACGGAATCCCAGGGAGCATTGTGGCGGTGGAAACGCCCGGGGTACATCTGCTTCTGCTGTTGCGGTCGTGGTGGTGGCATCGGTGGTCGGAACGGGGGTGGCTGATAAGGACGAGCCCCAAACTGTTGAGGTCGCGCCGGTGGATGCCACTGCTGACCGGATGGTGTCCGATACACCATGCGGTATTTTTGAGGAGCTCCACCCCCGCTGCTCGGTGGAGCGCTTCACTTTCGCTGCTCAGCCGCTAATTCCCGCTGAGCATCCTCTTGCATAATCACGGCATTGACGAGATCGTTGAAAGTGCCGTATTTGCATTGCATGAGATGCGTCTTCATCTCGGGAGTTAACCCCCGATAGAATTGCTCTCGCTTCCTCTCATCGGTGGAGATATAATCCGACGCATACTGCACCAGATGGTTGAACGCACGGGAGTAGTCGTGGGGACTCCTCCCGCCTTGCTTCAGCTCCAAGAATTATTGGAACTTCCTCTTCATTATTCCGGGAGGTATATGATAGGCGCGGAACGCCTCCCGGAATTCTTGCCATTCGACGGCGTGGCCAGCAGGTAGTGAGGTGATATAGTTCGCCAACCACGCACCGGCGGCACCGTGAAGCTGCTGCGCTGCAAAGAGAGTCTTCTGCCGCTCCATGCATTGGAGCAGCCCAAACATGGACTCAATCGTCCGCAGCCAGTTGTCGGCCTCCAGTGGTTCCACCGCTTCGGTGAACACTGGAGGATGCATACTCATGAAATCCGAGTACGTCGTGATGTCGGGCTCACAAGGCCCCCTCTCTTGATGCCCCTGGGACGTATTCTGCACGATCGTGCGGATCAGGTCGGTCTGCTCCTCACGAGAGCCCACCAGCGCCGAGATCACATCCGCTAGTGTAAGCGGAGGCGGCGGTGGTGGTTGTTGCTGTGGGGTGTTGTCGTAGGCAGGCAGCTGGGAGTCATTACCCCCTTGCTGACTAGAGCCCCCGACCTCGTGCGTGGCCCGAGTACGAACCATCTGCAACCATACGACAATAAAATCAGTCCTACAGCATACTCCATGCAGTCCAATAAAATAGGAGTAAAACATAATGACGGTAAACATGCGATACATCTCGTACATGGATAATGTAATAACTTTGCACAAGCTACACCATTACTAGACCAAATACAAACTAGTGAAATCCAAATTGATGGACTTGCTCTTTGGAAGTTCATCTCAACTAGATTTGGTCACTACGAGACGTTAATTCGTGGGGTCATTATGTATACTACCCTTTATCCTCAATACGACAGAAACATGGTCTCTAGCAAAAGAACTTGAGTAAGAAATATACTCAAATCTTTCAATAGTTTAATATAACAACTCATGAGTATGTTCTATCCCAATTGAAGTAATAAAATCCCACTAGATACAACAATCTCTCAAATGAGTTCAACTGTTCATTCTTCTGCCCAGAATGAGCAGTTTCTACTTATCCCAGATTTTGACCTGGTACCTGACATTTCATAACTCAAGTTGAATACCAACATTAAAGTTAACTTCAGTATATTTCCAACAAGTATTGATTTGCCTCCAGATCAGCTCTGGTTAAAAAGCTATGCTAATTCAAAGTCAAAAGAATTTCTGGAAGAATTTCAACAGCACCTCCTTTGGAAGTTGCTGTTTTCCACTCAAAATTTCACTGAATTCCGTGCTCCAACTGCAAAAACTTTGAATCACAAAGATGTAACACATATCCTAACCTTTACAAAAATGTATTCTATTATAATTTCTGATTTTTGTACAGGAAGTTATGTTTGAAAAACAGAACAGTCCAGAGAATATTTTAAATCTGTCCTGGTTCTGGACAGTTTACCATCATCTGGAATTTCAACCAGTTTGATATGTGATTCTGTTCTGAAAGTCTACAACAAAGATGTAGATCACTTAACCCTCTTTCAGAACTATATCCCACATCTCCATTAGCTAAGTAACCTGTGGGTTATGCTCTGTTAAAGTTCAGCAAACTTGCTGCCAAAACAGAGCACTCTGTTTTCCAATTCCTTTGGGCAGAATTAATCAACTTTTGAACATTTCTACAAGACCAGAGTCCTAAAGATCAACACTTAGTTATTCCTTTTTAACATTGTTTTTAATGCAATCATTATTATTACATGTCGGTACTACGTTCCTCACAAAATGGAAAAATCCTAACCGGCTTACACCGGCATATACGTATCCAATGGTGGCACTAAAACAGTCACTCGCAAATGTGTTCTACTCGGACTACAGTTTCGTGGTTAGTACCTGCATAAATTTCACACAATCATCAGGTCCGGCTGCACACCGAACCCCGTCCCAATACAGTTTCATACACCCGTCCGTTATCACTCGCACGGGTGTTCTCAAGCCAAACACGTCTTGAGCTACGTGTTCACATTACTAACCACGTGACGGGGTCTCCCATACTTTCCCATAGCATGCCAGGGAAGGGCGTTGCTCGAATACCCCAAACGATATGAAGAGTCGTAGAGGATACTAAAGCTGACCGAGTTACCTGCCACCCATGAGTCTCCACCCTTCAGCTTGTGCGCACTGGTGGACAGCGCTTACGTGCACCCCCCAAGACATATGAAGTCTAGAGATGCACAATTTCTCGACATAACACATAACTTAGGTTGCCACCTTCCTTTTAGGCTAATATAGTAGTCCTTATTTGGGCATACTAGCGAGTCCTCGCCGTAATGCTAAGTTTTCCCAATACTGTCCTTAATTAGTGTGCTATCCCCTAAGCAGCTCTGATACCAGCCTGTGACGGACCGAAATCCATACATCTAGGGTCTCAGAGGGTGGTGACGCTCGATGCGACACCCGACAAGACACATCATAACGAAACATAGTATTACATTGAAAACAACTGAATATGTACACGAAGTGGCACAAACCTTCAGTTTACAGCTAATTACAGAGTTCTACGGCGGAAGATAATTTGTACAACTCACGCCCATCTAACAAGCAAAAGTCAGTTGTCGGCTCTACGGACAACCCACACTAGCTCCACTCATCAGCTCAGCATGGCGTGTACGGCTCCCACTCAGCCATGGTCCCCGACGGAGGGTAGCCCTCACCGGTGGACTCGTACCCTGAGTCCGTGGGGTAGTCCTCACCTGCAAACACTCATAGCAGCAACCGTGATCACGATGGCTCAGCAAGTGTTAACCGACTCCTTATACATGAAACTCTACATGCAGGTCATAACCAATATAGGATGGTAAATTGCAGCAAAGGACATGCCTACAAGTTCATCCTTAGTTCATCTTTTAGCCACAAGTTAATAGTTCATGAATCTGAAATTTAGTAAGCAATATTTGGTGGAACACATGTACCAATACAACTTATTCATATCAGCAGTATTGAATCACAACATTTCATATATTAACCTACGTCACGACGCAGTGAACAAGCGGTACTCATAACCGCGAGGGATGGCGAATCAACTCGATATACACCTGCAGGGATACCCAAATAGCGCGTCACGTATGCCCACCTGTGGAGCTACATAGCACGCTCACTCGATGTCGTACAGGACAACCTTTCACCAAACAGCCCAAATGTTGAACCGGTCACACCCAAACGGACAGGAGGTTCCTATACAGAGCATCTCTCTATGTCCGTTAGCAGATTTCCACCTTGCTGCCCTCAACCTACACCTATAAATCGGTGTGTTATGCCTCTACGCCCGGAGGTACAGGTTACATCAGTTTATTGGGGCCCATATATCCGATATGCCTTCGGTACAGTCAAACTTGTTCAGCGGGGCCGCAGACGGATCGGTCCTCAATCGACACGGACAGGGCTACGCTCACAAGACTTCCTCTTGCTGCGTCCTAGCCCCTGTCTAGTCTACATTTATTCTTTCTAGAAATTTTCTCACAACTCGAACCACTCCCGTGTGTCCCGAATCCTATACTCACGAGTAGATTCCAACTACTCGACTTGTACCGAAGTCTATACACATTAAGCAGAGCATAAACTACTCGAGGACTTATATACTACCCTCACTCTTGTTGGCATGATCTGGTTATGCATTTGGGGTTTCATCCATCCTGCACCTAATGCACACATATACTTCACACTAAGTGTATATAAAGCAAAACTTTAAAAACTTGTTCAATGCAAGCCGGGTCTTACCTTTTTGCTTCTGGTCAGATGTTAGCATCTCCTCCGAAAGTAGGAAGTCCAAAACTTCCGGGGTCTCTTCTCCTTCAGCGACTACACGCAAGCAATTTAATCGATATGTCAATTTAAATGCAATGTGTTAAATTTAGTATGTAAAGGCCATAACTCTAGCTAGACCTTCCCTTTGGCTATGAAATTTTTATGGTGACTTGTTAAGGACCTAACCAAATACTTGACCAAATTTCATTTGAACCCAAGCTCATTTGAGCTCCGCACAAATAAAAGTCTAAATGGTCATTACTAGAGCTTCTATGGACTTCCAGGGGTTCTCATGGACCAAACCATTATTTTCTGGAAACTAGAGTTTGAGATGGTTCTAATGGAGTTGGTTTCATGTCATTTGAAGAATCCAAGAAAAAGTTATGCCCTAATCAAGATTTGAGAAAATCTGAAAAATGTTTTTGTACATCTTTCTATTTTCTCAGGGCAGTTCACTTAATCACACCATTAGGGGCACTAAATGAACTTGGATGGATCTGAAATTTTTCCTGTGACTCCAGGATTTTTAAATGAACATCCTAGACAAATTTCAGAATTTTCCATAAAAGAATTCTCCAGATAAAATTCCCAACAGTTTAAATTTTATGGAATTAATTCTGGAAAAGGAATATGTTTAATGATCTGAAACTTGTTTTGCTGGATATTACTCGAATAGCTGAATCCAAAAAATTTTGGTTCACTAAATTTGGAGCTTCCTAGCAAAAGTTATAGGCATTTGAAGTTGAACTGAACTCTGAAATTGGTTGAAAAGTTTAAATTCTGACAGCTGGGTCCCAGAGTGACGTGGCGCCACCCGAGAGCCGTACACACGGGGCCACAGGGATTTTCTCGCGTAGCCACACTTGATCCGGAGCCAAAGACGATCCGGTGCGGTTTTAACAGAGACCGACACTTGGGGCCCGCAGGGGTCCTCGTCTTCCTCGCGTTCCCGCGGCCAGCTGCCGCCCCCCTCGCCGGAGCACTAGCCGGAAGAGGGTTCCCGTGCCCAGAAATCAACCAAACTCGCCATCTCCACTTAAAACTGCTCGGGGAACCCGTTGCTGACCTCGTCGCTGGCCGGCGATCACCGGAAATGGTCGTGCGACGGCGACAGTCAACGTGGCATGTTTGGCAAGGTCGGGATGGCGCTGTAGTGCCTCAAAACCTCATCTGTTGGCTCCTATAGCACCGCCATGACCTAAGGAGCAACGAACCAGACCCTGATCTTGCTAAAGGTGGCGGCAAATAGGACTTCACCGTGCGACCTAGGTCTAAATCCGATGAAGAACGAAAAACTCGAGGAACTCAGTGGTTTCTCGATGGTTTCCCGCGGTTCTTGATCGTATGGATTCGCACAGGCATTTCCGGATGGTTGTCTAAGTTGAGGGACGATTGCTTGACCGGTTAGCACGCATTTTTGATTTAGATGGCTGCGGTCTATATCACATGCTATCGGCAAGAACTGAAATTCCGGCGAGCACACTCTGTGGCATGCGGCTGGGGTTGCGGGAAAGGAAGTGTACTCCTAGGCAAATCTTTTGGCGTCCTAAACTCCGAATAAGAAGGACGCTCGTGGCCGGGCAATGATATTTTTTAACGGTGGTGACGCACGGCGTCGATGAAGCAATTCGAGCTCGCTACCCCGTTCTAAGGCAGCTACCTCCGATTTCTCGCTTCGAGGATGTCAAGGGACGGTGGGCGCAGCCTCTGAGCAGCTCGGTATATCATGAAAACCACCGGAGTGAGTGATCGCCGAGGGAGGCAGAGGTGCGGCAGTGCGGCTGGGTTTTCTGTTGAGCGGTCGAAACAGAGCACAGGGTTCGTGGTTGTGCAGCACTGGAGTGCCTTCGTGGGAAAGGAGACGCCGAAGGTGGTCGCCAGCTCGACGTTAAAATGAGGAGGTGGCGATCGTGCTGTCTCGGTGGCGCCCGCTGCAGAGCCCCGAAGAACAAAGCGCGCGCGTGTGTGTTGCTTCACTCAGTGGTTTGACTGACATGTGGGTCCACTTCTCCCCTCTAATTCTTTTCCCCTCTCTGCTGCAAATATATCAACTACTCACAATTGAATGGGAGACTTTGCCACAAAGTCATGGAATTAATTTGAATTCTGCAAATTGAAGTTGATTTGGCTAGATTTGCTTCACATTTGAATTTGGAATTCAAACTCATTTTTGAATTAATGCAAATTTAGCTCCTGACAAGATGAACTCCAATAGGGATGAAAATTTGTGGACTAACTTGGAGACATCTTGCACGTCATGCGTGGCCAGCTTCTCGAGCATCTTTTTGTCGCGGGCACCTTGCCGGAAGGCGACGACGACGAAGGCGTTGGAGATGCGGGGGATAGTGTTCCTGACCTGGGAGAACCGCTGGATGAAGGATCACAGTGACTTCCCCGCCATGCTGACGTGCGGCGTGGAGGTCGAGCTCGGTGCCGGGGCGCCTGTAGGAACTCCGAAAGTTGGCTGTGAATCTCCAGCACAACGCTTCCCAGAACGTGATGGAGCCTGGGGGAAGCTTCATGCGCCATGAACGGGTTGTGCCGGTCAGAGCCACGGGGAAGTAGTTGACCATGACAGCCTCATCCCCTCCTACAGTTAGGATGGAGGTGGAGTAGATGTACAGGAACTCGGCGGGGTTGACTGTCCCCTCGTATTTTTCCGGCAAGTGGGGCCAGAACTTAGTTGGCCAGACCACCATACGAAGTTGCGGGGCGAGCGCCATGCAGCCCCCCACTGCCCCCGGAGAGGCAGGTCTAGGGGAGCGCGGCCCGCTGGTACTGTGCTCGGGGAGCCGTACCCTCCTTTGAGGTTGCGATGCATGTCACAACATCGTTCGATGGTGATGCGGCCATCTTCGCTTCCAAGGCGGTGGTTCAGCTCGACCCTGAGGTCAGCTGTGGCCGTCACGCGTGTGGCTGCCGTCCCACGGGCCACTGTCAGCGTACGTGATTGGGCCATCAAAGGTTCAGCCCGCTGTCTCCTGTAGGCAGCAGAGTTCATGGCAGCAGCGACAGATGGTCGACGTCGTGTCGCCACTGCTCTGTCGCCTCGGGGGTAGCGCCCTCGCCCGGAGGGTTGTAGACCAGAGCTCGTGCTGCGGCCAGCATGCTCTCCGGGCTCGGTCATGGTGGTGCTGTCGCCACCGTTGGAGTAGAGGGCTGCCGAGAGGAAGCGGCCACTAGCGGTGTGAGCACCGATGGCACACTGATCGTACGGTCGCAGGCCCGTCCTGACCTTGGCACCATGGGTGCCACTGGGACACCGGCGGTCTGGTCGCCAGTTCGGCCATATTGGGCGCTGTAGGCGCCGCTGGTACACTGGTTGTCTGATCGCCGGCCTGGCCAGACCTGGCCGCTCTGGAGCGGAAGGTAGCCTCATCGTGTCCCACCTGGAGACAACGGCGAGTTGGGCGAGAAGGCTCGCCATGGGAAGTGATGTTCACCATGGTCACGTGGAGAGCGCTGAAAGCCCCCCTGCCTGGCGTGCCAAATGTCGGAGTGTGTGAGTTCGACACTCCTCCCGGTCTGCTATGGAAGCAGCCCGTGAGATTCTTTGATTGGAGGGGTTTGAGCGAGCGGGTGAACACCGAGATTTACGTGGTTTGGGCCGCCGGAGCGTAGTACCCTACATCCATGGGAGTGTTTGTTGTATTGTTTGTGTCGGTACCCTCAAGACCGGGTACCCCCGCGTGGAAGGTTGAAGACATTCGAGACCTCGCCTCCCTATCGAGGTGGGCCCTGGCACGGCTGCGTGTCCCTGGCCCCGGACCTGGCCTCCACGCTAAAGCAAGGTCCGGTGCTGCCACGTGTCCCCGGTCTCCAGGCCGGACCTCCCCGCTAAGGAGGGCTCTGGAGCCGCCACGTGTCCTTGACCCGGACCTGGCCTCCCTGCTGAGGCAAGGTCTGGCACTGCCACGTGTGCCCAGGCTCCGGGCCGGACCTCCCTGCTAAGGAGGGCTCCGGAACCGCCATGTGTCCCATGACCAGTCGTGGGCCATCAATACTCTGAAGTAAAGGAAGACGTGCGCTGTCCAGTCGCTCATTCAAGACTCGCGCCATCCCCAGAAGCATGGTGGAAGGCGCACACCTCTGTCCTCCGCTTGTTCACCATTACGGTGACAAGACAGGGCGGCGAGGCATGACAGCGGAACAGTGCCGCCCAACGGCACAGAGCCGCTCAGCACAGCGAGGAGACACGGTGACAAGACGAGGCCTTCATCATCACCTGCTACCCGGTCAGAGGCGCCTAGCGTGTCACGCAGCGTGCCTTCACCCCTCCAACAGAGACACTACATGTAGCTGTAAATACCCTAGCTCATGTATAGGGTATGGACAGCCGCGGGACCACCTGTCGGGCCTCGGGCCACATTGTAACTGCCCTGGCCTTGGGTTATAAAAGGACCGGGGCAGCCTCCGAGCAAGGGGTTCACACTCCAGATCCCGGTTGGCACTCTGGTTTGACACCCAGCCAAGTCACTCTCTCACACGCGCAAGCAATACAACAAGCACTCCCGTGAACGTAGGGTATTACGCTACGGCGGCCCGAACCACATAAATCCTTGTGTTCATCCTCGCCATCGTGCTCCGACGCTCGAAACCACTAGCCCCTCCTAAAAAAGAACCTCCGCGGGCTGCCCCAGAGCAGACCGGGGGAAGTGTCGTAGGAAAACACTTCGACAGTTTGCTTGTATGTGCGTGAGAGGGTTGTGAATGCAGAATCGGGAACCCCCCGTCGGGTGGTCACCCTGGTCCTTATATATTCCAAGGCCGGGGTGCTTGCAATGTGGCTTGGGGCCCTACACGTGGCCCTGAAGGTAGGTGAACCCTATACATGATCTAGGGTTTTGTACTCTGAGTAGAGCAGTCGGTGGGGGAGTTAAGTCCCGCCGCCTGGTGTGCTGAGCGCCCCTGTCCGTGTGTCAGGTGATGATGAAGATGTCGTATTGTCGTCACGTCTTCTCGCCCTGCTTGGGCAGCTTCGTGCCGTTGGGCGGCACTGTACCGCTGTCACGCCTTGTGGTCCTATCTTGTCACCGTAATGGCAAACGGGCAGAGGACGGAGGCATGCGTAGTGCGCCATGCTTCTAGGGAAGGCGCAAGAGCCTTGAATGCAAAGCGTGACAGCGCACTTCCACTTTAACTTCATCGATCCACTGCCCACGACGGATCGTCGGGCACGTGGCGTCTTCGGAGCTCTTATCGACAGGTTTGGAGCTAGGGGACACGTGGTAGATCCGGA
The DNA here is from genome assembly GCA_030760725.1 of Neostapfia colusana. Classification (NCBI taxonomy): domain Eukaryota; kingdom Viridiplantae; phylum Streptophyta; class Magnoliopsida; order Poales; family Poaceae; genus Neostapfia; species Neostapfia colusana. Next base: position 10,157 of record JASWHV010000660.1, read on the forward strand.
CCTCACCTCGGCGGGGAGGCTCAGGATGGAGCCCAGGGCACGTGACAGCTCCAGAGCTCTCCTTGGCAGGGAGGAGGCTCTGAGCCAGGAGACGCGTGGCAGCTCCGCACCTCACCTCAGCGGGGAGGCTTGGACTGGAGCCCGGGGCACGTGTCAGCTTCGGAGCTCTCCTCAGCAGGGAGGAGACTGTGAGCCAGGAGACGCGTGTCAGCTCCGGAACTCACCTCAGCGGGGAGGCTCGGACCGGAGCCCAGGGCATGTGTCAGCTCCGGAGCTCTCCTCTGCAGGGAGGAGGCTCTGAGGCAGGAGATACGTGGCAGCTCCAGACCTCACCTCAGCGAGGAGGCTCAGTCCGAAGCCCAGGGCACATGTGAGCTCCGGAGCTTTCCTCAGCAGGGAGGAGGCTCTGAGCCAGGGTACATGTGGCAGCTCCGGACCTCACCTCAGCGGGGAGGCTTGGACCGGAGCCCAGGGCACGTGTCAGCTTCGGATCTCTCCTCAGCAGGGAGGAGGCTCTGAGCCAGGAGACATGTGGCAGCTCTGGACCTCACCTTAGCGGGGAGGCTCGGATGGGAGCCCAGTGCACGTGTTAGCTCCGGAGGACCTCCTTAGCAGGGAGGGGGTTCTGAGCCTAGAGACGCGTGGCAGCTCCGGACCTCACCTCGGTGGGGAGGCTCGGACCGGAGCCCAAGGCACGTGTCGGCTTTGGAACTCAAGCGCACGTGGCAGCCCCAGGGCAGACCTCGGGGCCAAGGGCATGTAGCTACGCCAAGTCCCGCCTCAGCAGGGAGGCGGGGCCTAGGCTGTCTTTTACCCTCCACGTGGGGTACCCGGTATGCAGGGTATCGACAATAACGTTTCTGGAAATATAGACATGACGGGAATCAGTGTCAAGACATTTATACCCTTTATGTAAATAGCTATAGCGTGGAAAAACACATTCCTTGGATCGAAAAGAGAGCTTCTGTTTGTTATAAGCACGAAGATGAGTCCAGCAAGCACACCCAAAAACTTTAAATATTGAGTAATCGGGTGGTGTATTAAAGAGACGTTTCAAAGGGCATTTGTTATCAATAACTCTAGTAGGAAGACGATTAATGAGGTATGTGGCTGTAAGGAAAGTTTCATCCCAAAATTTAAGGGGCATGGTTGCATGAGCTAAGAGAGCAAGGCCGGTTTCAACAATATGACAGTGTTTACGTTCAGCAGAACCGTTTTGTTGATATTTGTGAGGACACGAAACACGGTGAGATATGCCAAGAGAACGAAAAAATGTGTTGTGGATTTTCTGGTATTCTCCATCCCAATCAGATTGTACACACTTAATTTTAGCATCCAAGAGACGCTCAACATGCATTTGGAACTGTAGAAATATACGATGAGCTTCAGTACGATCATGCAGTAAATAGATCTAAGAAAATTTACTAAAATCGTCAATGAAGCTGATATAAAACTTAAAATCTCCAACGGATTGAGGTGCAGGTCTCCAGAAATCAGAGAAAATAAGTTCTAAGGGTGATACCGATGAATAGAACTTGTGTATGGTAATTGATGACTCTTGGCTAGTTGACATGCATTACAAACCGACAAAGATGACTCTCTAGGATATAAAGTATTATTGAAACGCAAAATTGACTGAACTGCTTGAGATGAAGGATGACCGAGTCGCGCATGCCATTGGGCTTTACTAGTAAAACTGCTCGCTAAGGCATGCTTGAGAGCAGCGACATCAGATGGCTAGATAGGATAGAGGCCTTATTCACACTGCCCTCCTAAAAGACTTTTCCTCGATGTTCGGCCCTTAATAGAAAAATGCCATGGATGGAATTCAAATAAGACGTTATTATCACGAGAAAATTTATGAACGGAAAGAAGATGTTCAGAAATATCAGGCACATGCAAACGATTGCGCAATGCAAGAGGGCGAGCATCAGTATTAATTAAAGAATGACCAACATGCATAATATGCAAACCTGCTCCGTTGCTGACTTGCACTTGCTCGCCTCCATGATAGTGTTCACGGACAGCAAGGCGATCGAGATCACTTGTAATATGATCGGTATTGCCCATGTCACTGTACCAGTTGGGGTCGACCCTGTAGGAACTTGTAGACGCCAATGCCACTGAGGGAGCTTCATCCTGATAAGTGTCATCCATCCTATACCAGCACTTGATAGCGGTGTGGCCGAGCTTACCACAAATCTGGAATTGAGGATGAGGGGCGCTGCCGCGACGATCACCTCACTACTACAAAAACCATTATCACAGGCGAAATGTGCCTGTTATGTCGAATGATTTAATAGCCGCCTGTGATGAATAAACATCACAGACAGCTCGCAACTGCAAACCGTCTGTGTAAACATATTAATTTTCACAAGAGGACCATGGAGTAGGAGCAGCCTGTAATATGGGTCATTAATACAGGCGGCTGAAGCGACCGGGAGTAGGAGCCGCCTGCAATATTGGCAATTAATACCGAGGGGAACGAGCATTTGAATTCAATTTGAAGCCGCATTAATACAGGCGGCTGAAATGACCGGGAGTAGGGAGCCACCTATAATATTGGCCATTAATACTGAGGGGATCGATCAACCGATTCGAAGCTACCAAATGTCGTGACCCTGTATACATCAACCACATTTAGTATCAAACAAAAAGATAACAAACAATTCGATAACAAACATTCATCATCAAACACACATTCATTAAAAAATAATTTTTTACAAACAACTAAAGAAAACAATAGACGATCGCCTAGTCCTCCGGTGGCGGAGAAACCCCACACTTCTTGGCGATCGCCTCCACCAACTTCCTGCAGCCTTCCACCCCAAGCACCTCACCGACCGTCTCCCGCATCGCGTCAACACGACTGGCCATTGCGCTTAACCCGAAGAGGTAGTGGGCTATGGTGCCTATTCCAGTACATTCTGGAAGGCGACCAAGACCTAGAAGATCCATGGCATCAGATGTACTGTTAAATACATCCTTCGCCATGTGCCGGCGCAGCGGTGATAGGTCGTCCTCGTCCGCCTGTGCACTCAGAGCAACCAAACTCTGCTCTAGGAAAGTGACTTTCCTAACAACGATCTTCCGCCTAGGAAGGCGGCGTAGGTGCGGTTGGAGACGGGGACGGAGGCGCGGTTAGAGCCGGGGACGGAGGCGCGGTTGGAGCCGGGAACGGAGGCGTGGTTGGAGCCGGGGACGGAGGTGTGGTTGGAGCCGGGGACAGAGGCACGGTGAGTGGAGAGCATGATCAGGAGTGCTTCGTCGGTGGTGCCATTGAGACTAGGGCTATGGTGCGGCAAGGAAGACGAAGACTAGAGAGAAGAGGAAGAATGTGATGGTGGTGTACACTGCAGAGAAGGGGAAGGTGCAAGTTATAATGGTGCGGAGAAGGAGAGGTTCAGATCGCTTCAAATTCTGCGTGCGAATGGCAACGACCGCACGATACAGGCGGACCATGGAGTATGAGCCGCTTGCAATATTGGCCATTAATATAGGTGGTTGAAGCGATCGGACGTGCGCGCCTTACCTTTTCGGTTACCGCTAGCGCGCGAAGGGAACACGCAATGTGCACAGTATACATGCATCCTTAGAGTTACACGGGCGGATATACTTACATTACAAACCGCTTGTGATAAACATTCTTCACAGGCGGACTGTTGTAGATAAAGAACCATCTGCGATAAATATTCTTCACAGGCAGAAACTCTTTACACTACAAACCGCCTGTGATAAAGATTCTTCACGGGCAGCTAGTCGTAGGTATAGAACCGCCTGCGAAAATTGTAGCGAACATAGGAAAAACAGAGCTCACACGTACACATAGAGATGAAGCAGCATTCGATCGGCCATGGCTTCAAGCACAGTGTATTTCACTGTATGAAGCAACACTCAGCCGACCCCAACATGCTTGGGATAAAGGCTTGGTTGTTGTTGTTGTATACATACATACATACATACATACATACATACATACATACATACATACATACATACATACATACATACATACATACATACATACATACATACATACATACATACATACATACATACATACATACATACATACATACATACATACATACATACATACATACATACATACATACATGCATGCATGCATGCATGCATGCATGCATGCATGCATGCATGCATGCATACATACATACATACATACATACATACATACATACATACATACATACATACATACATACATACATACATACATACATACATACATACATACATACATACATACATACATACATACATACATACATACATACATACATACATACATACATACATACATACATACATACATACATACATACATACATACATACATACATACATACATACATACATACATACATACATACATACATACATACATACATACATACATACATACATACATACATACATACATACATACATACATACATACATACATACATACATACATACATACATACATACATACATACATATACATACATACATACATACATACATACATACATACATACATACATACATACATACATACATACATACATACATACATACATACATACATACATACATACATACATACATACATACATACATACATACATACATACATACATACATACATACATACATACATACATACATACATACATACATACATACATACATACATACATACATACATACATACATACATACATACATACATACATACATACATACATACATACATACATACATACATACATACATACATACATACATACATACATACATACATACTGTCGGTACCTGAGATATGGGGTACCCCCGCGCACAGGGGAAAATGCCTAAGTAACTCGCCCTTCTCCGCAGGGAGAGCTCCGAAGGCGCCATGCGTCCGGCGGGGCCGGACCTCCCTCTCCTCAGAGGAGAGCTCCGGGCCCGCCATGTGGCATATAGAAGCCGGACCTCCCCCTCCGCGGGAGAGAGGTCCGAAGGCGCCACGCGTCCAGCGGGGCCGGACCTCCCTCTCCTCAGAGGAGAGCTCCGGGCCCGCCGCGTGGCCGACAGAAGCCGAGCCTCCCCCTCCGCGGGGAGAGGTCCGGAGGCCGAGAGATAGGCAGCGGGCGTAAAGACGCCCCATACCTTGCCCGTACGTATTCAAGGCCCGCGTCTTCCCAAGACGCGGAGACGCGGAGCACGCCTCTGTCAGATGCCGTTGCGCCCAGTCGCATCACAGACTAGCGCGCGGTGTCAGAACCTGCCAGCCAATAAACACCGCGACAAGACATCCCATGCCGCCTACGCCGTCATCAACCACTACGACTAGCATGCGGCATGGGCAGGGCGGCAAGATGAAGACTCAGAAGCCTTCGACCAGAGACAACTACCGGAATAATTGCAGATACGGTAGATAATAGACAATCTTCCCGGGACCACCTGTCGGGTCTCGGCTCCCCTTGTAAGCCACCCGAGTCTTGGACTATAAAAGGCTCGGGTAGGCGACGATAGCAAGGGTTCGCACTCTAGCCATTCACACCCTGGGTTCGCACTTTGCAACTCATACGCTAGCCATACACTCCCAAGCTGTAACTCACCCCCAAGCTCAGGACTCCGGCCCTGAGCAGCAAGCAATACAGCGAGCTCCATAGCTCGCCGTGGACGTAGGGTTTTACGCTCCGGCGGCCTGAACCACGTAAAACTCACCGCGTCAAGCTCTTACTAACTCGTCCATCCGCGCAAGCTCTCCGCAAGGGACTAGCCCCACCGAAAAAGGAATCTCCGTGGGCTGCCCAGTGCAGGCCCGGGGGAAGTGTCGACCGAACACTTCGACATTTGGCGCGCCAGGTAGGGGGCTTTTCTCCTAGCGCGACGAGTTTTCGCCGACCAAGATGACCAAGCTTCCTTCAGCGGCGAACTCTCCCCCCTCGCCTCTACGGCAAACCGCGACCAGGGGGGAGTACATGTCGACACACTCGGGACGGAGTGTGTCGGTACGAGCTGGGAGCCAGCAACCGGCTCTGGCAGCGCCGACCCCGGCAATGCAGGCTCCGACCAGCATCAAGTCTTCAGTAGCACTGGGCGTACCCAGTGGGGGTGCGCTAGCTGCAGCGAGAGCGCTACTGTACAATCCGCCCGCTGGGGACACGCCTCAGGCAGCGACCCAGCAGTGGATCCGCGAGGTAGACCGTCTCGTCGTCGCCGCCGCAAACCCTCGACTTCGACGGGGACGACGCTCTGGCCAACCGGTCGTGTCGCTAATGCGTGCACCATTGGTTGACGAGCAGACGGCAGACTCCAGCTCTACCAGGCTCCAATCGACAGATCTGAGGACAGAGCTGGAGCGGTGTCGCCTGGGTCAAGATGCCCGGGTATACCGCGAGCAGCGCCGAGACAGGCGTCGCTACCAAGAGGCTGACGACAGCATGACGTCGGCCTCGACCCAGCCTGAAGAGCAGACCTTCGCCACGTGATCTCTGCCCCAGGCCCGCGCCGTGCAGAATATGCCACAATCATATGTCCTGCAGATGGCGCCCCCGGCCTATGGTGCAGCCTTGCCCGAACCGGGGTACGCGGTGCTCAGTGCGAACCAAGCGTTCGCGGCACCAGAACCTGCGGCGACAGAAGCAGGGTGTGCGGCCCTCGCGCCCCACCTTCGCTTCGCAAAGTGGCCGCGCAAGTTTCGGCCGCACCTGCCCGAGAAGTACGACGGCAGCGTCAACCCGGCGGAGTTCCTCCAGATCTACTCCACCGCCGTACTTGCCGCAGGAGGGAATGAAGCCGTCATGGCCAATTACTTCCCTGTCGCCTTGACTGGCCCAGCCCAGTCTTGGCTCATGAACCTCCCCCAGGGTTCCGTAACTTCCTCGGGAGAGCTTTGCCGGCAGTTCATAGCCAACTTCGGCAGTTCCTACACCCGGCCTGGCACGGAGCTCGACCTCCACGCCATCCAGCAACAACCTGAGGAGTCGCTGCGCTCTTTCATCCAGCGGTTCTCCCAGGTGCAGAACACCATCCCACACATTCAAAATGCTTCCATGGTGGTGGCGTTCCGGCAAGGCGTCCGGGACAAGAAGATGCTCGAGAAGCTCGCGACCAGGGAGGTCCACGATGCCTCAGAGCTCTTCAGCTTGGCAGACAAGTGCGCCAGAGCAGCCGAAGGGCGGAACTGGCACTCACAGCCGTCCTCCGAATCAGGAGGACTGCCCGGATCTGGTCCTACTCCCTATGGAGGCAGCAGGAAGACCAAGAGCCGAGGCAGAAACAAGATAAGATCACCGGCCGCTGCCCCAGTCGTCACTGCAGCGGCGCTCAGTGGGGCTCGGGGGCCGTGCCCCGACAAGAGGCAGCGAAGATCACCAATCCCAGAAGGTAATCAAGACAATATATGCCCCGTGCACGGCAACTGTCGCCACACTACTGCCGAGTGCCGGGAGATCCGGAGGCTCGCAGAGCTCTTTCGCAAGGGGAAGCGGCAGCGGGCTGATGCCCTGCCCTTCCGTCCAAAGGAAGACGAACAGAGGGTGGATGATCCAGACAGCATCGACCACCCAGAGGAGATCCAGGAGCCTCAGCGTGTCGTGAAGGCGGCACACAATCATGAGGACTCCAGCTCCAGTGACGATGAGCGTCGAAAGAAGCTCTACGTCATATACGGCGGGTCCGCCGACCCCTCGTCCCGAAGCGCAGTCAAGACTCTGCGCCGAGCGGTAGCGTCGGTGGCGCCACTCCCAAGTGCTGCACCACACCTTAAGTGGATGGGGACCCCCATCAGCTTTGACGCCACCGACTGCCCTAGGAACATGGCTGGGGCCGGCCAACTACCGCTCTTGGTAGCCCCTACCATCGCCAACGTGAGAATGTACCACGTTTTGGTAGATGGAGGAGCTGGGCTGAACCTCATCAGCCGTGCAGATTTCCAGAAGCTGCAGATCCCGATGGCCAAGCTCACCCCGTCGAGCCCGTTCTCAGGGGTAGGGCCGGGACAGGTCATTCCCTACGGCAACATCAGCCTCCCGGTGACCTTCGGGGCCCCAGACAGCTATCGGACAGAGTACATTCTGTTCGACGTAGCGGAGATAGACCTCCCCTTCAACGCCATAATCGGCAGGCCAGCCCTGTACCGGTTCATGGCAGTAGCCCACTACGGATACCTCGTCCTGAAGATGCCAACACCGACGGGCGTCCTCAGGATTCGTGGGGACCGCACTGCTGCAGTGTCGGCCCTAGAGAAGCTCCAAGCGCTCGCAACAGCTGGGGCATCAGCCCCCGGCAATACAGAGCCGGACCAGCTCCGCCCGAGCGCACGTCACCGTGCTTCCGCCACAGCACCCCGCGTGCAACCTCTCGACGAGGGCGGCGTCCCCTTAAAGGTCGTCCAAGTCGGCGCCGAAGCCACCCAGACCACCCGGGTAGCCGGGGGCCTGGATAGCAAATAGGAAGGCGCGCTCGTCACCTTCCTCCGGCACAACGTCGACGTGTTTGCATGGCAGCCGTCACAGATGCCGGGGATCCCCAGGGAGGTGATTGAGCACCACTTGAAAGTCTTCCCCGACGCCCGGCCGGTTCAACAGAAGCCCCGCAAGCAGTCCATCGAGCGGCAAAACTTCATCCGTGAAGAAGTCAAGAAGCTATTGGACGCTGGCTTCATATGGGAGGTCCACCACCCCCAGTGGTTGGCGAACCCCGTCGTTGTCCCGAAGGCCGGCGGGAAGCTCCGGATGTGCATCGACTACACCAGTCTCAATAAGGCATGTCCCAAAGATCCATTCCCTCTCCCTAGAATAGATCAAATAGTAGACTCAACGTCAGGCTGTGATATGCTGTGCTTCCTAGACGCCTACTCGGGTTTCCATCAGATCCCCATGTCTAGGGAGGACGAGGAGCACACCTCCTTCATCACAGTAGACGCCCTTTATTGCTATGTGTCTATGCCTTACGGCCTAAAGAATGCACTCCCCACCTTTGTGCGAGCGATGCACAAAACCTTTGGGGAGTTGATAAGAGACCTAGTTGAGGTGTACGTCGATGACATAGTTGTCAAGGTCAAGCAGGGTTCATCTTTGCTAGATAACCTAGCCTTAGTCTTTGACAAGTTGCGCTCTACACGCACCAAACTGAACCTAGATAAATGTGTGTTCGGTGTGTCCTCTGGGAAGCTCTTAGGGTTCCTGGTCTCGCACCGAGGGATTGAGGCCAACCCAGAGAAGATCAAGGCCATCGACTTGATGCGGCCCCCTGCCCGCGTCAAGGATGTTCAGAAACTCATTGGATGTCTAGCCGCGCTGAGTCGGTTTATACCGAGGCTAGCAGAGCGGGCACTCCCTTTCTTTAAGCTCCTGCGCAAGTCAGGCCCCTTTGCCTGGACTGACGAAGCAGAAGAGGCTTTCCAGGAGTTGAAGCGACTCCTGACGACCCTACCTATCATGGTAGCCCCTGAGCTCGGGGAGCACCTGCTGCTCTACATCGCGGCAACGACTGAAGTGGTGAGTATGGTCCTCGTCGCAGAGCGGCCAGACCCCTCACCTTCGCAACCTGCTCCGGTAGCAGAAGACAGACGCCAGGGGCCCCGCAGGACCAAGGCGGTCTCCCGGACCCCCAAGATAAATCCCCGGGGGCAAATTGGAACCTCCCGGAGGTCCCTCAAGACCCCCCGGAGCTCCCGGATAATCAAGATAGCTTAAGGGCCTCCGGGTCCCAGCTCCCGGAGGCCCCCGTGGGTCCACTCACCTCCAACGGGCCAGGGCCAATGGACGAGGACCTCCCAAGCCTAAGAGAGAGGGTTCGAACCATACAGAGGCCTGTCTACTACATTAGCGAAGTACTTCATGATGCCAAGACAAGGTACCTAGAAGTCCACAAGCTGCTGTATGCGGTGCTCGTGGCCTCCAGGAAGCTCCGCCATTACTTCCAGGCCCACCGGGTCTCGGTAGTCACCTCGTATCCGCTGAAGACAATTCTTCACAGCCCCCATGCGACTGGCAACGTTGCTAAATGGGCGGCGGAGCTGGCGGAGTTTGAGCTGGACTTCCTCCCACGCCATGCAGTCAAGAGCCAGGCACTGGCTGACTTTGTGGCGGAGTGGACACCAACGAAGACTGACCCAGGGGGCCATGAAGGCGGTGAGCCAGAGCACCAAGCTCCGGTCTTCACCGAATCTCACTGGACACTTTTCTTCGACGGCTCCTCGCGAAAGCAGGGGGCCGGTGCCGGCGTACTGCTCCTCATGCCATCGGGGGAACAGTTTGGGTATATGGTGCGTCTCAATTTCAAGGCAACCAACAACATGGCGGAGTATGAAGCACTCATCTTTGGCCTGCAGACAGCCCTGTCTTTAGGCGCTCGCCAGTTGTTGGCACAGGGCGACTCCCAACTGGTCATCAAGCAAGTCAAGGGCGAATGCTCCTGCAATGACTCACAGCTAGCTGCGTATCTGCTTCACGTGCAGATGTTGGAGAAAGAATTCCTCGCTTTGGACCTGCATCACGTACCGCGCGCTGGTAATG
>JASWHV010000661.1:0-20663 GCA_030760725.1 Neostapfia colusana
GCAATTCAAAGTTTCTGAAATTTAAGCAAAGCTTTCAGTGGAAACCAGAGTTGAAAACAGCAAACTTTCCAAGGGAGGTGCTGTTAAAATTCTTCCAGAAATTCTGCTAATTTTGAATCACCCTAACTTTTTAACCAGAGCTTCTCTGCGGGCAAATAAGTACTCGTTGGAAAGATAATTAAGTTAACTTTAACTTTTGTATTCAACTGGAGTCATGAAAACGCCCATAACCAGATCAAAATCTGGGATATGTAGAAACTGGTCATTCTGACAGAGGAATGACAGTTAAACTCATTGGAGAGATTGTTGTACCCTGGGGGGGGGGTGTTAACTACTTCCAATGGGGTGGAACATACTCCTGAGAGGTTATCTTCAACTAGTGAAAGAGTCGTATTGGAGATAAAAGGGTGGTTTACGTGATGACAACGCGATCGTAATGTCTCGTAGTGACTAAACCTAGTTATGGTGAGCTTCCAAAGAGGAGGTTCATCAAGTGGGATGTAACTAGCTTGTATTTGGTCTGGAAATGGTGTAGCTTGTTCAAAGTTATTACATTATCTACATACGAGATGTATCGCATGTTTTATTGTCATTATGTTTTTACGCCTATTTCATTGACTGCATTGAAGTATGTTGCGGGACTGATGTTATTGTCGTGTGGTTGCAGATGGTTCACACTAGGACCATGCACAAGGTTGGTGGCTCTAGCCAACAGGGAGGCGATGACTCCCAGCCACCGGCCTACGAAAGCACCCCGCAGCAGCAGCCACCACCGCCGCCTCCGCTTACTCTAGCGGATGTGATAGCGGCACTGGTGGGGGGTCGTGAGGAGCAGACCGACCTGCTCCGCACGATCGTGCAGAATACGTCCCAGGCGGGGGGGGGGGGGGGGGGGGGCGTCAAGACAGAGGGCCTCGTGAGCCCCGTGAGGTGTCGTACTCGGATTTCATGACTACGCACCCTCCAGTGTTCACCGAAGCTGAAGAACCACTGGAGGCTGACAACTGGCTGCGGACCATCGAGTCCAAGTTCGGGCTGCTCCAATGTACGGAGCGGCAGAAGACTCTGTTCGCAGCACAGCAGCTTCACGGTGCCGCTGGTGCAGGGTGGGCGAATTATGTCGCCTCACGTCCAGCTGGCCATACCGTGGAGTGGTAGGAATTCCGGGAGGCGTTCCGCGCCTACCATATCCCTCCCGGGATCATGAAGAGGAAGTTTCAAGAATTTTTGGAACTGAAGCAGGGCGGGAGGAGTGCCCATGACTACTCCCGTGCCTTCAACCATCTGGCGCAATATGCGTCAGACTACATATCCACTGAAGAGAAGAAGCGGGAACATTTCTATCGGGGGTTACACCCAGAAATGAAGACCCATCTCGTTCAGTGGAATCGCGGCACCTTCAACGACCTAGTCAATGCCGCGATTATGCAAGAGGACGCTCAGCGGGAGTTGGCAGCTGAGCAGAGGAAGCGCAGCGCTCCACCTAGCAGTGGGGGTAGCGCTCCCCAGAAGTACCGGATGGTGTATCGGACGCCATCCGGGCAGCAGTGGCACCCACCGGCGCGACCTCAACGGTTCCGGGGACGTCCTTTCCAGTCACCTCCGTTCCATCCGTTGATGCCACCACCAAGACAGCAGCAGCAGAAGCAGACGGCACCCCTGGCGTTTCCACCGCCACAACGCGCCCCGGGTTTCCGTCCACTGATCAGCGGGGGACCGCCCCGTTTCACCTGCTTCACGTGTGGCCAGGCGGGCCACATCGCGAAGGACTGTCCCCAGGGGCAGCAGAGCAGCGGGCAAGCCCAGTTCCAAGGCGGTGCTCGAGGCCGACCTTTGGTGAAGAAGGTTGGTCAGCGGACTGGGGGCGTCGCAACATCGACAATGAGGACACCCCAGAGGGAGAGAACGTGCTGGCGGGTACGTTTACTCTCAACAATCAAGCCATCATCATACTTTTTGATTCTGGTGCAACCCCACAACTTTATAAGCGCATCATATGTGGTTAAGCATCAGCTGGAAGCCTTTCCAACCGAGTGTTCTTATATGATCTGCTCACCGGGAGGAAATATTTCAGAAACTATGATGGTTCCAAAAGCACCACTGTGCTTAGGTGGGAAGATATATCCCACCACTATGATTATCCTTGAGAGGCAGAAGATTGATGCAATCTTGGGAATGTCATGGCTAAGCTACCATGGCGCTGTCCTGGAAACTCTAGCATGGACGGTTCACCTCAACTCCCCATTACACCGTCCGCAGTCCCTCTTATTAGATAATCCAGTCCGGGAGGTTTCAGCGATCAACAATACTGAAGCTCTCAAGTTAGAGGACATCCCCGTAGTCCGGGAGTACCCCGACGTGTTCCCGGATGATCTTCCGAGCATGCCACCGCAGCGGGATGTCGAGTTCAAGATCGAGCTTGCAACCGGGACTACGCCCATATCACGGAGACCATACAAGATGGCTCCGAACGAGCTGGCTGAATTAAAAGAACAACTCAATGATCTGTTGAGCAAGGGTTTCATTAGGCCGAGTTCCTCACCTTGGGGATGCTCGGCGCTGTTTGTAAAGAAGAAGGATGAATGTAACAGCCCTAACTTTTGTAAAGTTTTATTTCAACGTATGAAACAAAGTTAAGGCAAAGAAAGACGATAATGGTGTCACATGAAATAACGAACACAAATATGGACATGTGAGGGAGTTAAAAATTTTCTCTAGCACATGCTCAACACATGTCAACCTAGGGGAAAGAACTTCGCTCCCAAAACTCTAACTCATGTGCACCTTCTCTATGAGGAGAGTGGGGGAAATTTAAACACAATTTTGAACCTTTTAAAAGGAATCATATTCAGATTTCCAAATACTTGCAAATGAATTCACCATTGCAATTTCTAGGTATTAAGGAGCTTCTGGTCCAAATTGGAATAATTGTGGGGATCATTTGCTATTTATTCAGAGGATTAAATGAGGGCACGTTCAAATTCAAACTTAAATTTGAATTTTGAACCAAACAAACTCAATTTCAAAATCTGATTTCAGATTTGAGTTCCTCATATTTCTTTTGGCCTATCCTCCAAATTTTATCAAATTTGGAGCTCATTGCTATTTTAAACCGAATTGGGGGAGGATAAGAGTGAGAGGGGGTGTGGACCCCACATGTCATACACACACTGGAGTGAACCGACTCAGTCACGGGTGAGCACGTGCGACAGCAGCTCGGGGAGGTTCCTTGCCAGCACCAGCTCCTGCTCACTTGATCTTTTAGCCGGCCTGATCTCTGCACAGAAGAGAAACAGAGCCACTTTGCCTTCTCCCTGTTCTGCCTCAGCTTCGGTGGAGTGCCCGGTGAAGAACACAGCTGCCCGTGTGCTCCTCTGTTCTCCAGCAACCGAGCTCTACGGTCATCCTCGTGCCCGACGTTCTACACGAAAAAGAGGCGCCCCAGACTGCTCTACACTCCGGTGAAAACCCCTCCCTTTTTCGTGCACTACAGAGCAAGAATTTCTGTGTTTACTACAACTGTATTCATAGAACCGAGTCCCACAATTCTTCAAAATTCGTCGTGTTCAGTCCACTATCACTTGTGCCGAGCTGGAAACATGTTCTAGACTCTCCAACGCCCCTCTAGGATCAAAAACCATCGAAAATCATCAAGAATAGGGGCTGTTCTTTGAGAATTTCGGGCTGGCACCGAATTTTGCCCTAGGTCGCCGATGAGTCCCTATTTGCAGCCATTTTTGGGCAGATTTGAGCTCATGCCGGTGATGAGGGATCCCCCACGGTGCTATAGAGCCCAAGAACCGATCTTTTAGTGGAGAAATAACTGCACACGACCTCGCCGGAGTTCTAGGGTTAGCTGTGGCCGGTGCGCACTGCTTTCCGGCGAGTTTCAGCCGCCGGGGACCTCACCAATGAGTTCAGCAGGGTGGAAAATGGGGGGGCGGCCAGCAGGGGGTCCGGAGGTGGCCGGGAAGCTCATTTCCGGCGACCTCACCGGAGGCAGCCGCCACTGCTCTGTTTTGGCGCGTGGCTGGAGGTTAGGGATGACGAGTGGGACCCACTGTCAGCATTTAAACATTTTCCAGATTTTCCCACTCTAGTTCAAACTTTGGAGAGCCATAACTTTGTGTAGGAATGTCCAAAAATTGTGAAACAAATTTTGTTGGATTCCTCTCAAAGAGTACTATCCAGGGGTGCAGACCAATGTTTATGAAAATCCCTAAATTTGGCTCATTAATTCATTTAAGAAAAATCTTGTCTGAATTTTTACAGGAGTTCTGCTTATTGGAAAATTCCCAAATTTTGACAGAACATTCTTACAAAATTCCTTGAACTCCAGTAAAAATTTCAGAGGCATTGGACCTAATTTGCTTGGTCAAATAATGTGTTCATTCCTTATGTCTCTGAAAATAGGAAAAATAAACAGAGACAATTTCAGCTTTTCCCCAATCCTTGTAAAATCCATATCTCCATGTAGCAAACTCCAAAAATAGTAAAACCAATTCCTATGGACTCAGGACATTTTGTACTTCACAAAAAGTCTACTTTTCAGCATAGGAAAGCTTAATATCTTGGGGGTAAAGGCAAATTAGTGAAAACCACATAAGGATTTGTTGTGCTCACATGAAGCCATTTCATGAGCTCAATTTTTGCACACTGCCTGAATACCTTCCATAGAGGCTGTGGTTAAATTTCTCAGCTTCATTGGACCTCTGGAACTTGAGCTACCATCTTTTAGGTTAAGTGTTCATATAATGGACATAATCACATGGTGATTACTAGTATCTCTTTTCACCTAGATTTCATCATCTCTAAGGTTTAGATCCAACAACAGAAACCTTGCTGTTGTTTATCTCTTTTATGTGTGAGTTAACTGTACAACAATTTTGAAACAGTTTCTAAATTGCTTTTGAAATATATGTGCACTGCAATATAATAGCTCACGTGACGTTGACGTTCGACGAGGGTCCGACTCTACAGCAAGGATCTCCATCTCGTGACGAGTTTGGCGGATTCTCCGGAGGAAGACTAACTTCTAGCTTCTAACAAAACCGTTGAGCAAGGCAAGCCCCGGTTTGCATATCGTTACCATTTTAAATTTTGCTTTACTTCACATCATGTTTGTTAGACTTGAGTGCATTATGTCTAGGATGATTGAAACCCACTTGCATGACTATTACATCCCTGATTAGAAGGTTTAGTGTAGGCTTTGCCTCGTTGTAGATGCTAGGCTAATGTTGTAGCTAGCTCGGTAGAAGTCGAGTAGTAAAAAGCTACTCGCGAGAAAGTTCGAGTAATGGAGTTACTCGCGAGAGATAAATGATAAGAGCACCCTCATGAATATGAGATGGGGACGGGGATGTTCCTGTAGGATGGAGCGCTCAAGGTTGGTCTCGACCTGCGATGGGTGTGACAATGCTTGAGACCACATTTGGCCTGGACCGGGATGGTAAGGCAAATGTGGAGGTTGGTTGTAGCCCCGTCCGTGTCGGTTAAGGACCGTATGTATGCGGCCCTGCTGGACAAGATTGAGCTGTACCGGATATATAGTGGGGTATGGGACCCATGAAACCGATGTAACACGATGGACCGTGATATAGAAACTCATCCTTCGCGTGGGAATGGCGTTGAGAAGGCGGGAGGTGTAAATCCTTTAGCGGGCAACTTCGACGTGTCCGCGTAGAGGACCATCCTGCTCGGCGCGAAGCGTTTTTCTATGTCGGGGTGTCGTGTGAAAGGTTGCTGCATACAACGTAAGAAAGAGCTCTTGAGAGAGTCTTTCGAGGCGGGTGTATGTGTCGTGTATTCCGGGTTGTTATTGATTCGAATCACCGTCGCTCGCGGAAGAGGATTGAGCATACTTGCCCACTGCGCCGTGACTTAGTAAAAAGATGAACTAAGTCTCTTAACTTGCTGTTTGTGGATTAATCACTGTATTGGAACCTTGACTGAAGTAGTTATAGAGCCAACTAAATTTCATTTCCACCTTAGGCTAGCAACATCGGGATAAGCGTTTCTTGTTTGATTGTGGATTGCCGATGTTGTGAGGCGTGAGGACCACTAAAATGAAGGCTATAAGAATCTGAATATAAGGATCAAGTTTAGTCAAGATGCATTTTGCAAATTCCTATGCCTACTCTTTCACTACCCCTGCATGTAGAGTTGCATGTTTAGGAGTGACGGGTAAGTCTTGTTGAGCCTTAGTGCTCACGGTTGCTTCTGAGTTGTTTTTGCAGGTAGCAGGATGCCTGCTATGAAGAGGGTTGGTCGGTGAGACGACGAACCTCACGGTTCGTTCAACTCATCGGAAACCTAGCCGCTGCCTTTCTTTGGTGAAGCTAGTAGGAAGCGTTCACGGGCTGAACGACTTCTCTTCGGCGTAGTTAGGGTCGAGAGTGAGTAGTTTGTCCAGCAAATTTAAATTTCCGCTGCGTGTGTACATTATGTTGTAAAAGAAATTATCTTGAGTAACAAAATGATGTCGTTATGTTCTTATCGTCTTTTCGTGCATGCTATTGGGTGCCGCATCGCACGGCACCACCCACTGCGATTCCCGGGCCGCGGGCGCGTCCCACAGGCGTGGTATCAGAGCCGCATTGGGAATAGCACGCATGAAAAGGGTCTATTTTTGAAAACTTAGGAGTAAACGAGTGAGGAACGTATAGTATGCCCACATAAGGAGTATTATTAGCATAGTTACTTAAGGTGGCAAGCTAACAGTGTGTTACTCTTCAGTATTTAAATTCAGTAACGACGCACCTACGTGGAGGTAAGAATGGTAAGGAACGCCACCGAAAGCGGATCAATTTCGGTTAGCTCACCCATACGAGGAAAGTAGTGTGGGATGTCCCGTTCAGCAATGGACGGGAAGTGAATATGTTTTCTAAGACTCTTCATGTCTTAGAGACATATGAATGGCACTAGCCTCCAGTGCGCAAACCCAGGGGCAAGAGGAGGAGACCCCATCGTGTGGTTTGTAACACGAAGTGTGTTCTTTAGGACTCTTCATGTCCTATGAGGCATACGAAAGCGCTGTTCCACCGGTGTGCTTTATTGCAAAGGTGTGGAGCCCCCGTCGGGTGGTGAATAACCCGATCATGTACCTTGAGACGTGGCTTGACTCAAGGACGGCCCGTATGGCAATGATACGGGGCGTATGTTTTTACTATGATATGGACCTGCCTGAAATGATAAACCAATGTGTGCATCATTATTGAGTGATTTTCTGCAGGTACCTTAACCATGTTAGAACATGTCGTGTAGAAAACGTTTGTGAGTGATCGTTTTAGTGCCACCACTTGAGACGTATAAGCCGGTATAAAGCCGGATAGGATTTTAATTTGGTAAGGCAACGTAGTACCGTGATGTGTTTTGAACTGCAAGAAAAAGAAGGTTTGAAAATAAAAAGAGTAAATTTGGAGTCTAGGATTCTATTAGGGGTTAATGAACTCCTATATTGAACTAAGAGTCAATTGGGGGTATAGATTCATTCACAAAGGCTTAGGAATAACCTCCCCTGTTTTCAGCAAATTTTTTTTTCTGAAGTTAAACAGGACGTAACTTTTGTTTGGTTGAACCAATGGATGTGAGTGATACATTTATGGAAAGCTATTGAAGTATTCTACAACTCTTCATTAGAACTCCAGACCAGAATCACCCTCCAAATGGATGAAATTCTCAGATGAGTGTGAACTGTCCAAAACCAGGGCAGGCACAAATTGCTCTCTGGAAATTTCTGTATTTCGACCATAACTTTCTGTAGAAAATCTTCTAAGGGTCAAGTAATACACCGTTGGAAAGCTTGTGATATATGCCATGACTTCGTAGTTCAAAGTTTCTCCAGATTCGGAGTTTAGTTATATAAAATCTTGCGGACAAAACAGCCACATTCAAAGGAGGTGCTGTCAAAATTGTTCCAGATTTCTGTTAACTTTGAGATATCACAACTTTTGATCCAGAACTTATATGAAGGCAAATGAATATTCGTTGGAAATATATTGAAGTTAACTATAACTTTGATATTCAGCTTGAGATGTGAAATTGCTATTTTCATATTCAAATTCTGGGGTTAAGACCAATCGGTCATTCGGAACAGAGTAGTGCTTATTGCCTATGTAACTTAAGACTTGTTGTGGACAGGGATGTTTTACACTTCTCTAAGCTCCATAACATATTCTTGAGTTATTTTTCAGTTTGTCCTACTGTTGGAATTAAGGGTTTGGACAAACTTGCTCACATTTGATAGATTTCATTATTGTCGAACCCTAGTTAACTTGTGTAATGCTGCAATATTGATGTGGTGCTTTTACGGTTATGTTTTCAATTCAAGTTGAGTTTAAACTTTGAATTTTAACCGTAAATTGCTCACTCTTGCAGCATGGATCATGCTCATTCCAGGAGTGAGGTTGGTGAGTCGAGTCACGGCGAAAGTAATTCGCCACGACAAGAAGTGCCGACACCATCAACCGGATTGGCGGAAATCTTGGCAAAGATGGCTGAATCTCTGGATCTGTTGGTGCGACAAAGCATACGACAGGAGACACTACAGAAAAATCCTCCGCCAAGCACTTATCTGGATTTTCTAGCAAGACAACCACCGGTTTTCTCGGAAGCGAAAGAACCGTTGGAGTCGGCTCATTGGCTCCAATGTATTGAAGCCAAGTTCGGGATGCTTGAGTGCGATGAGTACCAGAAGACTTTATTTGCCGCTCAACAACTCCACGGAGCTGCTGGAGTTTGGTGGGCGGAGTACGTCGCTACTCTTCCTGAAGGTCATCGCGTGACGTGGGATGAATTCCGGGATGTTTTCCGGTCACGTCACGTTTGTTCGGGAATTCTTCGAACAAAGTATCAAGACTTTCTGGAGTTAAAGCAAGGAGAAAGGAGTGCGTACGAGTACTTCAAAGAGTTTGAAGACTTGATGCAATACGCAACTCATATGGTTGACTCGGAAGCATTGAAGTGCGAGTATTTCTTCCGAGGTTTGAATGTCGAACTTAAGGAACAAGTGACCTTGTTCAATAACGGTATTTACAATGAGTTGGTAAATGCCGCTATCATTAAGGAAGACATGCATCTTCGTTGCGAAGCGGAACTGAAAAGAAGTATACCGCCGGACAGTGACATCGAGGTTCGTCCGAACTATCGAGTGCGGTACCACTCGCCAGTTAGGCAACAAATTCAGCCTGTGGTGCAACTCTCACAACCACGGCTGGAGTTGATCACTTATGAGCCTCCACCTCAACAACAGCGGACAGAAATTATTCGTGCAACCCTACCGCAACCAGCTACGCACGAATTATCTCCACCTCGTGTTAGTAGAGAGCTGAAGATTTCTACAACACGAAACCCTCATGGAGCTGAGCAGAGCCACACTTATGTGTTATCTCGTCAATGCTCAGATCAGCATCATAAACCTTCAAAGAAGAATCTTTCAAAAGCTGGCAGGGTTAATTATACTGCTAGTGAGGACATTGCTAAAGGCGAACCCGTTTTGGCGGGCATGTTCACTTTACATGAACAACCCATTTTCGTGTTATTTGATTCCGGAGCCACCCACAATTTTATTAGCAGAGACTATGTGCTGAAGAATAATCTTCCATTTAGCACAGTTAAGCATCCGTTTCATATCAGCTCACCCGGAGGCAAGATATCAACAGATGAAATGGTCTCACGAGCACCTTTATGTTTGGGTGGAAATATCTATCCTGCGAGCCTTATCATACTCAAGGGCCAAAGGATTGATAGTATCTTGGGGATGTCATGGTTGACACATTATGGAGCTATCTTTGACATCAGCTCTCGAACTGTCCAACTGAATTCCCCAATACACGGTTGCAACACATTGAATCTTGTGGATCCATCACAACAAGTTGCAGCAGTGCATCAGATTGAAGCTCCTAAACTTGAGGATATTCCAGTGGTATGTGAATATCCAGATGTGTTTCCCGAAGACTTGCCGGGCATGCCGCCCGAACGTGATGTAGAGTTCAAGATTGAACTAGCACCGGGAACAACACCTATTTCTCGGCGACCATATAAAATGGCACCGAAGGAGCTAGCAGAATTGAAGGAGCAGCTTAATGACCTCATGGACAAAGGTTTTATACGCCCAAGTTCATCACCTTGGGGTTGTTCCGCACTCTTCGTGAAGAAGAAGGACGAGACTTTGAGACTATGCGTAGATTATCGTCCACTGAATGCTGTCACTATCAAGAATAAGTATCCACTACCACGCATTGACATTTTGTTCGATCAACTAGTGGGTGCTAAGGTATTTTCCAAGATGGATCTTCGGTCCGGGTATCACCAGATAAAGATCCGGGCAGAAGATGTACCTAAGACGGCGTTCTCAACAAGATATGGTCTTTATGAATATCTTGTCATGTCCTTTGGATTGACCAATGCTCCGGCTCATTTTATGTATCTCATGAACTCTGTGTTCATGCCGGAGTTAGACAAGTTCGTCGTGGTTTTCATCGACGATATTTTGGTATATTCAAAGTCAGAAGAAGAACATGCTGAACATTTGCGTATTGTACTCCAACGCTTGAGGGATCACAAGCTATATGCAAAGTTCAGTAAATGTGAGTTTTGGATCAGCAAAGTGCCGTTTCTTGGGCATATTATTTCAGCGGAAGGCATCGCTGTGGACCCAAGTAAAATCGAGCAAGTGCTGAATTGGAAATCTCCAACATCTGTTCATGAAGTGAGGAGTTTCCTAGGTTTAGCGGGCTATTACCGGAGATTCATTCCAAACTTCTCCAAAGTCGCTAAACCTATGACGGAGCTTTTGAAGAAAAGCACCAAATATGATTGGAGCGATTCATGTGAACAAGCTTTTCAAACATTAGTGAAGCATCTCACAACAGCTCCAGTTTTGGCCCAGCCGGACACCACGAAGCCTTTTGATGTCTATTGTGATGCATCCGGCATTGGTTTGGGTTGTGTGTTGATGCAAGAAGGACGTGTGGTCGCGTATGGATCCCGACAACTCAGGGGTCATGAGCAGAATTACCCGACGCACGACCTTGAACTAGCTGCAGTGGTCTTAGCATTGAAAATGTGGAGACATTATCTACTAGGCAATCTAGTACATCTCTACACTGACCACAAAAGCTTGAAGTACATCTTCACACAGAAGGAACTGAATATGAGGCAGCGAAGATGGCTCGAATTGATCAAGGACTATGAACTTGAAATTCATTACCATCCGGGTAAAGCGAATGTGGTTGCCGACGCACTTAGTCGGAAAGCTCACGTTCACCATTTAGCCATGGCTGCACATGAAGAAGGAGAACCAAGCCTGCGCTTAGTTCCCTACGGATCGCTGTTCAACCTCGCTCTTATTCCTACAATCCGAGATGAGATTGTAGAGGCTCAGAAGAGAGACAGAGGTATGTCTCATATCCGGAGGAGAGTGGACAGCGGTGAGTTGAAGATGTTCCGCAAAGATGGAGAGGGTACTCTATGGTTTAACAACCGTATAGTTGTACCCCGGAACATGAAATTGCGGAGGAAGATACTAGATGAAGCACATTTATCCAAGTACTCCATTCATCCAGGAAGCAATAAGATGTACCAGGACTTGAAATCTAAGTTCTGGTGGACACGGATGAAAAGAGAGATTGCGAAGTACGTATCCGAGTGTGATACGTGTCGGCGGGTTAAAGCCGACCATATGAGGAAAGCCGGACCACTTCAACCGCTGAAGGTTCCAGCATGGAAGTGGGAAGACATAAGTATGGACTTCATCGTCGGTTTACCCATGACCAGCAACAAGCATGATTCTATTTGGGTAATCGTCGATCGTTTGACCAAGACAGCTCATTTTATTCCAGTCCATACTAAATATGTGGCAAAGAAGTATGCGGAGCTGTTCATCTCGAGAATCGTGTGTTTACACGGGGTTCCCCGTACCATCGTGTCTGACCGAGGTGCGTTGTTCGTATCCAGATTTTGGGAGCAACTGCATGCTTCCTTGGGAACCAAATTAATTCGGAGTTCAGCGTATCATCCGCAAACTGATGGTCAAACGGAGAGGATAAATCAGATTCTGGAGGATATGCTACGGGCATGTGTCATCAATCATGGGAAGAATTGGGATGACCATCTACCGTTAGCAGAATTCTCATATAATAACGGTTATCAATCCAGCATCAAGATGGCCCCGTACGAAGCTCTTTATGGCCGGAAGTGCCGCACACCACTGAATTGGTGTGAGTCCGGCGAGAGAGTGGTCTACGGGATTGATCTTGTGAATGAAGCCGAGGAACGAGTGCGAGTGATCCAAGCCAATTTAAAGGCTGCTCAATCTCGGCAGAAAAGCTATGCAGACAAAAGACGTCGACCTCTTCACTTTGACATCGGGGACCACGTTTACCTTCGTGTCTCTCCGATGAAAGGGGTTCATCGTTTCGGAGTGAAGGGAAAGCTTGCTCCGCGATTCATCGGGCCGTTTGCTGTCACTGATATATGCGGACCCGTGGCCTATCGTCTGGAGCTACCGACGTCACTTTCGGGTATTCACAATGTTTTCCATGTCTCTCAACTGCGGAAATGTCTTAAGTACCCAACCGCAGTTCATATGGAGAACATTGAGGATCTTCAACCGGATCTCACCTATTTTGAGTATCCGATACAGATTATTGACGAGAAGACTCGCGCCACAAGGAATCGGACATTGCGATTTTACAAAGTCTTGTGGAGCAACCACACCGCTGATGAAGCCACGTGGGAAAGCGAGGAATTTCTCCGTTTAAATTTTCCCGACTTGTTTGTACCATATGTCCAGTAGTCACTCTCCCTTCTTCTTTCTTTTTGTAATCTCGGGACGAGATTCTTTTAAGGGGGGAGGAATGTAACAGCCCTAACTTTTGTAAAGTTTTATTTCAACGTATGAAACAAAGTTAAGGCAAAGAAAGACGATAATGGTGTCACATGAAATAACGAACACAAATATGGACATGTGAGGGAGTTAAAAATTTTCTCTAGCACATGCTCAACACATGTCAACCTAGGGGAAAGAACTTCGCTCCCAAAACTCTAACTCATGTGCACCTTCTCTATGAGGAGAGTGGGGGAAATTTAAACACAATTTTGAACCTTTTAAAAGGAATCATATTCAGATTTCCAAATACTTGCAAATGAATTCACCATTGCAATTTCTAGGTATTAAGGAGCTTCTGGTCCAAATTGGAATAATTGTGGGGATCATTTGCTATTTATTCAGAGGATTAAATGAGGGCACGTTCAAATTCAAACTTAAATTTGAATTTTGAACCAAACAAACTCAATTTCAAAATCTGATTTCAGATTTGAGTTCCTCATATTTCTTTTGGCCTATCCTCCAAATTTTATCAAATTTGGAGCTCATTGCTATTTTAAACCGAATTGGGGGAGGATAAGAGTGAGAGGGGGTGTGGACCCCACATGTCATACACACACTGGAGTGAACCGACTCAGTCACGGGTGAGCACGTGCGACAGCAGCTCGGGGAGGTTCCTTGCCAGCACCAGCTCCTGCTCACTTGATCTTTTAGCCGGCCTGATCTCTGCACAGAAGAGAAACAGAGCCACTTTGCCTTCTCCCTGTTCTGCCTCAGCTTCGGTGGAGTGCCCGGTGAAGAACACAGCTGCCCGTGTGCTCCTCTGTTCTCCAGCAACCGAGCTCTACGGTCATCCTCGTGCCCGACGTTCTACACGAAAAAGAGGCGCCCCAGACTGCTCTACACTCCGGTGAAAACCCCTCCCTTTTTCGTGCACTACAGAGCAAGAATTTCTGTGTTTACTACAACTGTATTCATAGAACCGAGTCCCACAATTCTTCAAAATTCGTCGTGTTCAGTCCACTATCACTTGTGCCGAGCTGGAAACATGTTCTAGACTCTCCAACGCCCCTCTAGGATCAAAAACCATCGAAAATCATCAAGAATAGGGGCTGTTCTTTGAGAATTTCGGGCTGGCACCGAATTTTGCCCTAGGTCGCCGATGAGTCCCTATTTGCAGCCATTTTTGGGCAGATTTGAGCTCATGCCGGTGATGAGGGATCCCCCACGGTGCTATAGAGCCCAAGAACCGATCTTTTAGTGGAGAAATAACTGCACACGACCTCGCCGGAGTTCTAGGGTTAGCTGTGGCCGGTGCGCACTGCTTTCCGGCGAGTTTCAGCCGCCGGGGACCTCACCAATGAGTTCAGCAGGGTGGAAAATGGGGGGGCGGCCAGCAGGGGGTCCGGAGGTGGCCGGGAAGCTCATTTCCGGCGACCTCACCGGAGGCAGCCGCCACTGCTCTGTTTTGGCGCGTGGCTGGAGGTTAGGGATGACGAGTGGGACCCACTGTCAGCATTTAAACATTTTCCAGATTTTCCCACTCTAGTTCAAACTTTGGAGAGCCATAACTTTGTGTAGGAATGTCCAAAAATTGTGAAACAAATTTTGTTGGATTCCTCTCAAAGAGTACTATCCAGGGGTGCAGACCAATGTTTATGAAAATCCCTAAATTTGGCTCATTAATTCATTTAAGAAAAATCTTGTCTGAATTTTTACAGGAGTTCTGCTTATTGGAAAATTCCCAAATTTTGACAGAACATTCTTACAAAATTCCTTGAACTCCAGTAAAAATTTCAGAGGCATTGGACCTAATTTGCTTGGTCAAATAATGTGTTCATTCCTTATGTCTCTGAAAAATAGGAAAAATAAACAGAGACAATTTCAGCTTTTCCCCAATCCTTGTAAAATCCATATCTCCATGTAGCAAACTCCAAAAATAGTAAAACCAATTCCTATGGACTCAGGACATTTTGTACTTCACAAAAAGTCTACTTTTCAGCATAGGAAAGCTTAATATCTTGGGGGTAAAGGCAAATTAGTGAAAACCACATAAGGATTTGTTGTGCTCACATGAAGCCATTTCATGAGCTCAATTTTTGCACACTGCCTGAATACCTTCCATAGAGGCTGTGGTTAAATTTCTCAGCTTCATTGGACCTCTGGAACTTGAGCTACCATCTTTTAGGTTAAGTGTTCATATAATGGACATAATCACATGGTGATTACTAGTATCTCTTTTCACCTAGATTTCATCATCTCTAAGGTTTAGATCCAACAACAGAAACCTTGCTGTTGTTTATCTCTTTTATGTGTGAGTTAACTGTACAACAATTTTGAAACAGTTTCTAAATTGCTTTTGAAATATATGTGCACTGCAATATAATAGCTCACGTGACGTTGACGTTCGACGAGGGTCCGACTCTACAGCAAGGATCTCCATCTCGTGACGAGTTTGGCGGATTCTCCGGAGGAAGACTAACTTCTAGCTTCTAACAAAACCGTTGAGCAAGGCAAGCCCCGGTTTGCATATCGTTACCATTTTAAATTTTGCTTTACTTCACATCATGTTTGTTAGACTTGAGTGCATTATGTCTAGGATGATTGAAACCCACTTGCATGACTATTACATCCCTGATTAGAAGGTTTAGTGTAGGCTTTGCCTCGTTGTAGATGCTAGGCTAATGTTGTAGCTAGCTCGGTAGAAGTCGAGTAGTAAAAAGCTACTCGCGAGAAAGTTCGAGTAATGGAGTTACTCGCGAGAGATAAATGATAAGAGCACCCTCATGAATATGAGATGGGGACGGGGATGTTCCTGTAGGATGGAGCGCTCAAGGTTGGTCTCGACCTGCGATGGGTGTGACAATGCTTGAGACCACATTTGGCCTGGACCGGGATGGTAAGGCAAATGTGGAGGTTGGTTGTAGCCCCGTCCGTGTCGGTTAAGGACCGTATGTATGCGGCCCTGCTGGACAAGATTGAGCTGTACCGGATATATAGTGGGGTATGGGACCCATGAAACCGATGTAACACGATGGACCGTGATATAGAAACTCATCCTTCGCGTGGGAATGGCGTTGAGAAGGCGGGAGGTGTAAATCCTTTAGCGGGCAACTTCGACGTGTCCGCGTAGAGGACCATCCTGCTCGGCGCGAAGCGTTTTTCTATGTCGGGGTGTCGTGTGAAAGGTTGCTGCATACAACGTAAGAAAGAGCTCTTGAGAGAGTCTTTCGAGGCGGGTGTATGTGTCGTGTATTCCGGGTTGTTATTGATTCGAATCACCGTCGCTCGCGGAAGAGGATTGAGCATACTTGCCCACTGCGCCGTGACTTAGTAAAAAGATGAACTAAGTCTCTTAACTTGCTGTTTGTGGATTAATCACTGTATTGGAACCTTGACTGAAGTAGTTATAGAGCCAACTAAATTTCATTTCCACCTTAGGCTAGCAACATCGGGATAAGCGTTTCTTGTTTGATTGTGGATTGCCGATGTTGTGAGGCGTGAGGACCACTAAAATGAAGGCTATAAGAATCTGAATATAAGGATCAAGTTTAGTCAAGATGCATTTTGCAAATTCCTATGCCTACTCTTTCACTACCCCTGCATGTAGAGTTGCATGTTTAGGAGTGACGGGTAAGTCTTGTTGAGCCTTAGTGCTCACGGTTGCTTCTGAGTTGTTTTTGCAGGTAGCAGGATGCCTGCTATGAAGAGGGTTGGTCGGTGAGACGACGAACCTCACGGTTCGTTCAACTCATCGGAAACCTAGCCGCTGCCTTTCTTTGGTGAAGCTAGTAGGAAGCGTTCACGGGCTGAACGACTTCTCTTCGGCGTAGTTAGGGTCGAGAGTGAGTAGTTTGTCCAGCAAATTTAAATTTCCGCTGCGTGTGTACATTATGTTGTAAAAGAAATTATCTTGAGTAACAAAATGATGTCGTTATGTTCTTATCGTCTTTTCGTGCATGCTATTGGGTGCCGCATCGCACGGCACCACCCACTGCGATTCCCGGGCCGCGGGCGCGTCCCACAATGAAACCCTGAGGCTGTGTGTGGATTACCGGCCGCTCAACGCCGTCACCATATAGAATAAGTACCCACTGCCCCGCATCGACATATTGTTTGATCAACTTGTGGGTGCAAGTGTGTTCTCCAAGATGGACCTTCGTTCTGGATATCATCAGATCAAGATCCTGGCGGAGGATATCCCGAAGACGGCTTTCTCGACGAGATACGGCTTATACGAATATCTCGTCATGTCCTTTGGTCTCACAAATGCTCCAGCCCATTTCATGTATCTCATGAACTCAGTGTTCATGCCGGAGCGGGACAAGTTCGTGGTAGTGTTCATCGATGATATCTTGGTTTACTCCAAGACAGAAGCCGAACATGCTGAACACTTGAGGATCGTTCTTCAACGATTGCGAGACCACAAGCTCTACGCCAAGTTCAGCAAATGCGAGTTTTGGATCAGCCAAGTGCCATTCTTGGGACATATCATCTCAGCAGAAGGTATTGCGGTTGACCCAAGCAAAATAGAGCAAGTGCTGAAATGGAAAGCTCTCACTTCAGTCCATGAAGTCAGAAGCTTCCTCGGGTTAGCGGGATACTATCGGAGATTCATTCCAAGCTTCTCGAAGCTCGCTAAGCCGATGACAGAATTGCTGAAGAAGGGAACGAAATATGTTTGGAACATGGCGTGTGAAGGAGCGTTCCAAGCATTGGTGAAGCATCTCACCACAGCCCCGGTCTTAGCTCAGCTGGATACAACAAATCCCTTCGACGTGTATTGTGACGCGTCCGGTATTGGGCTCGGCTGCGTGTTGATGCAGGAAGGACGTGTGGTCGCTTATGGCTCACACAAACTTCGGAACCATGAGCAGCATTATCCGACTCATGATCTTGAGCTTGCTGCAGTGGTGTTGGCGCTAAAAATGTGGAGGCACTATCTCCTGGGGAATCTGGTGCATCTCTACACCGACCACAAGAGCTTGAAATACATTTTCACCCAGAAGGAGCTGAACATGAGGCAAAAGAGGTGGTTAGAACTGATCAAAGATTATGAAATTGAGATCCATTACCACCCCGGCAAGGCAAATGTGGTTGCCGACACGCTGAGTCGGAAATCACATGTCCATAACCTCACCATTACACCGGTGGAGGAGGAAGAGCCAAGTTTATACTTGGTTCCTTATGGGTCACTGTGCAACCTTGCCCTCATCCCTACTCTTAGGGAGGACATCATTGCAGCTCAGAAGACTGATAAAGGCATGGCACATCTCCGGAGGTGAATAGACAACGGGGAGGTCAAATGTTTCCGGAAGGATGATGAGGGGACACTATGGTTCAATGACCGAATAGTTGTACCCCGAGATATGGAACTGAGGAGGAAGATCCTCGATGAAGCTCACTTGTCTATGTACTCCATTCATCCGGGCAGCAACAAAATGTACCAATATTTGAAAAAGAAATTTTGGTGGACATGGATGAAGCGGGAGGTAGCGCAGTACGTATCCGAGTGTGATACGTGTAGACGAGTGAAAGCTGATCATATGAAGAAATCAGGGCTGCTGCAACCCCTGGAGATCCCGGCATGGAAATGGGAAGATGTGAGCATGGATTTCATTGTAGGATTGCCCCTGACTTCCAACAAGCATGACTCCATTTGGGTAATCGTTGATCGGTTAACCAAGATGGCTCACTTCATCCCGGTGCATACACATTACAATGCCGGCAAATATGCGGAGCTGTACATAGCAAAGATTCTGTGCTTATATGGGGTACCCAAGACCATTGTATCGGATCGGGGTGCATTATTTGTATCTCGCTTTTGGGAGCAGCTACACGCTGCATTGGGTACTAAGCTGATCAGGAGCTCCGTCTATCACCCTCAGACCGATGGCCAAACAGAGAGGGTGAATCAAGTGCTAGAAGACATGTTGAGAGCATGTACCATCCACCATGGTAGGAACTGGGATGATCACCTACCATTGGCGGAATTCTCGTACAACAATGGCTATCAGGCGAGTATCAAGATGGCACCCTACGAAGCTCTCTACGGTCGTAAATGCCGCACCCCATTAAACTGGTGCGAGTCCGGTGAAAGGGTCACATTCGGGGTTGATGTGGTGAACGACGCCGAAGAGCGCGTTCGGACGATTCAAGCCAACTTGAAGGCCGCTCAATCCCGGCAGAAGAGCTACGCTGACAAGAGGCGTAGACCATTGCACTTTGACATCGGTGAACACGTGTACCTCCGCGTGTCTCCGATGAAGGGCGTGCACCGGTTCGGTGTGATGGGGAAGCTCGCTCCCCGTTTCATTGGACCCTATGCTATCACCGAGAAGTGTGGACCAGCGGCGTATCGATTGGAGCTACCGGCATCCCTTGCTGGTGTCCATGACGTATTCCATGTTTCGCAACTGCGAAAATGTTTAAAGCATACAGCTGCTGTTCCTACTGAAAACATCGGCGAGGTGAAACCGGATTTAACGTATGATGAATATCCGGTGGCCATTATTGATGAGAAAGCTCAAACCACGCGTAGCCGAACGTTGTGGTTCTACAAGATACTCTGGAGCAACCACACCGCCGAAGAAGCGACGTGGGAGAGCGAGGAATTCCTTCGCTCAAATTACTCGGAGTTCATGGCTTCTCAGCACGGGTAAGTCCCTACTACATCGCTATCTCTTCTTTTATAATCTCGGGACAAGAATCTTTTAAGGGGCGAGGGATGTAAAATCCCAATAAAATGGACTTGCAAAAACTTTTCTTCACCTCACAACACCACAGTTTTTGTTCTGGATATCTTAGGAAATATTGTGAAGAGCAAGTAACCTCCATCAAAAGAGGGATTAGAGGGGAAAGCCTTCACTTTCACAAAGTAGGA
Organism: Neostapfia colusana; assembly: GCA_030760725.1. Taxonomy (NCBI): domain Eukaryota; kingdom Viridiplantae; phylum Streptophyta; class Magnoliopsida; order Poales; family Poaceae; genus Neostapfia; species Neostapfia colusana. Next base: position 19,710 of record JASWHV010000661.1, read on the forward strand.
TTTCTACACATGAACATGAGAGGTTGAGCTCACCCCTAGAACTTAAAAAGTCTTGGGAAGGTTCAGGCCATGTTTCATGTAAATCCAACACTTTTTGAGACACTTTTGGAGGTATTTGAAAAAGAGGCCAATTTGAATATAAATTCAAATTGCAGCAACTTTCATCACTCAAATTAAAAAGTTAGCTTCATATTCAAACTCAGCACACATTTCTGAGTAAGCCCACCAATTTTCACCCCCATTGGAGTTCATTTTGTCAAGAGCTAAATTTGCAAGAATTCAAAACTGAATTTGAATTTCAGTTCAAACAGGAGGCAAATTCAGCCAAACAAAAATTCAAATGGGAGAACTCAAATTCAAACAAAAACTTGGGGGCTAAGTCTCACATTAAATTGTGAGTAGCTGGGGGGATATTCAGCAAAAACAGAAAAGAAAAATTGGAAAAAAAGGATTAAAGGGGAGGCCCACATGTCAGCTGCACATACGAGTGTTTCAGTCGGTTGCTGCAGCCGGCCTCTGCTTCGCGCGCAAGGCATGGGAGAGGCGGCGAGCCACCGAGGCATCGAACAGCCACCTCACGGTGCCAAAGTCGCGGCTCAAAGGCCAGCGCACACCCCACGCCGCCTGGCCTATCTCTGTCCTGGGGAACACGGTGGCTGCCCTTACCAGAGCTTGTTCTACGGCCGGAACAGTGCTCCCGCCGTAACAGGCGCCCGTGAGCTCACCGGCGACGTCGAACTCGGCATCCGCCTGCGAGCCTTTTAGAAAGCGGTTTGCTCAAGGTGCCCGCTGACACCGCTATCGAGGACAGTGCACCGATCCCGTGAACGTCGTCGGAAGTACGACCTCACCGGCGACCTAGTCCGGATAATCGCTGTTGCAACGAGAAAACTTCGGAGAAGTACACAGGGATTCCGAGCTCACACGTTCTGCTGGTTTTTGATCCTAGGCGGT
>JASWHV010000662.1:0-20585 GCA_030760725.1 Neostapfia colusana
TCCGAAATGCTTCAAAATTTAAGTATGACCAGATGACACGTATATGACAAAGATAAGAAGCTTCATGGGCAAGAAAACCAAATTTATGATGAGTTTTTATGGAAATCGCTGTTTTTGGTAAAAAAAACTAAAGGCTAACCCCTTTGGATTTTTATAAAAATTTTGATATTTTCCGAAATGCTTCAAAATTTAAGTATGACAAGATAACACGTATATGACAAATATAAGAAGCTTCATGGGCAATATAACCGAATTTATGGCGAGTTTTGATGGAAACCGCTGTTTTTGGTAAAAAAAACAAAGGCTAACCCCTTTGGATTTTTATAAAAAAATTGATATTTTCCGAAATGCTTTAAAATTTAAGTATGACAAGATAACACGTACATTACAATGATAAGAAGCTTCATGGGCAAGAAAACCATGTTTATGGTGAGTCTAGATGGAAATTGCTGTTTTTGGTAAAAACACCAAATGCTAACCCCTTTTGGATTTTCATAAAAAATTTGATATTTTCCTAAATGCTTTAAAATTTAAGTATGACAAGATAACACGCATATGACAAAGATAAGAAGCTTCAAGGGCAAGAAGACCGAATTTCTAGCGAGTTTTGATGGAAATCGCTGTTTTTGGTAAAAAAAAACCAAAGGCTGACCTCATTGGATTTTTATAAAAAAATTGATATTTTCCGAAATGCTTCTAAAATTTAAGTATGACAAGATAACACATATATGACAAATATAAGAAGCTTCATGGGCAAGAAACCGAATTTATGGCAAGTTTTGATGGAAATCGCTGTTTTGGTAAAAAAAAGGCTAACCCCTTTGGATTTTTTTGAAAAAATTTAATATTTTCCAAAATGCTTCAAAATTTAAGTATGACAAGATAACACGTATATGATAAAGATAAGAAGCTTCATGGGCAAGAAAACCGAATTTATGGTGAGTTTTGATGGAAATTGCTGTTTTTGGAAAAACACCAAAGGCTAACTTCTTTGGATTTTTATAAAAAATTTTATATTTTCATAAATGCTTCAAAATTTAAGTATAACAAGATAACGCGTATATGACAAAGATAAGAAGCTTCATGGACAAGAAACCAAATTTATGGCAAGTTTTGATGGAAATCGCTGTTTTTTGTAAAACACCAAAGGCTAACCCCTTTGGATTTTTATAAAAATTTGATATTTTCCTAAATGCTTCAAAATTTAAGTGCGACAAGATAACACATATATGACAAAGATAAGAAGCTTCATGGGCAAGAAAACCGAATTTATGGCAAGTTTTGATGGAATTCGCTGTTTTTGGTAAAAAAACCAAAGGCTAACCCCTTTGGATTTTTTATAAAAAATTTGATATTTTCCGAAATGCTTCAAAAATTTTAGTATGACAAAATAACACGTATATTACAAAGATAATAAGCTTCATGGGCAAGAAAACTGAATTTATGGCGTGTTTTGATGGAAATTGTTGTTTTTAGTAAAAAACAAAAGGCTAACCCGTTTGGATTTTTATAAAAAATTTTGATATTTTCTGACATGCGTCAAAATTTAAGATAACATGTATATGACAAAGATAAGAAGCTTCATGGGCAAGAAAACTGAATTATGGTGAGTTTAGATAGAAACCGCTGTTTTTGGTAAAAAACCAAAGACTAACCCCTTTGATTTTTTATAAAAAAAATGATATTTTCCAAAATGCTTCAAAATTTAATTATGATAAGATAACACATATATGACAAAGATAAGAAGCTTCATGGGCAAGAAAACTGAATTTATGGTGAGTTTTGATGGAAACCGCTGTTTTTGGTAAAAAAACCAAAGGCTAACCCCTTTGGATTTTTATAAAAAATTTGATATTTTCCGAAATGCTTCAAAATTTAAGTATGACAAGATAATACGTATATGACAAAGATAAGAAGCTTCATGGGCAAGAAAACCGAATTTATGGCAAGTTTTGATGGAAATCGCTGTTTTTGGTTAAAAACCAAAGGCTAACCGCTTTAGATTTTTTATAAAAAAATTTGATATTTTCCGAAATGCTTCAAAATTTAAGTATGACAAGATAACACGTATATGACAAACATAAGAAGCTTCATGGGCAATATAACCGAATTTATGGCGAGTTTTAATGGAACCGCTGTTTTTGGTAAAAAAAACCAAAGGCTAACCCCTTTGGATTTTTATAAAAAATTTGATATTTTCAGAAATGCTTCAAAATTTAAGTATGACAAGATAACACGTATATGACAAAGATAAGAAGCTTCATGGGCAAGAAAACCGAATTTATGGCAAGTTTTGATGGAATTCGCTGTGTTTTGGTAAAAAAACCAAAGGCTAACCCCTTTGGATTTTTTTATAAACAAATTTGATATTTTCTGAAATGCTTCAAAAATTTTAGTATGACAAGATAACACGTATATGACAAAGATAAGAAGCTTCATGGGAAAGAACCGAATTTATGATGAGTTTTGATGGAAATCATTGTTTTTGGAAAAACACTAAAGGCTAACCCCTTTGGATTTTTATAAAAAAATTTGATATTTTCATAAATGCTACAAAATTTTAAGTATGACGATAACACGTATATGACAAAGATAAGAAGCTTCATGGGCAAGAAAACCCAATTTATGGCGAGTTTTGATGGAAATCGCTGTTTTTGGTAAAAAAAAACCAAAGCCTAACCCCTTTGGATTTTTATAAAAAATTTGATATTTTCCAAAATGCTTCAAAATTTAAGTATGACAAGATAACACGTATATTTTCCTAAATGCTTCCAAATTTTAAGTATGACTAGATAACACGTATATGACAAATATAAGAAGCTTCATGGGCAAGAAACCGAATTTATGGCAAGTTTTGATGGAAATCGCTGTTTTGGTAAAAAAAAAGGCTAACCCCTTTGGATTTTTTTGAAAAAATTTAATATTTTCCAAAATTCTTCAAAATTTAAGTATGACAAGATAACACGTATATGACAAAGATAAGAAGCTTCATGGGCAAGAAAACCGAATTTATGGCAAGTTTTGATGGAAATCGCTGTTTTTGGTAAAAAAAACCAAAGGCTGACCCCTTTCGATTTTTATAAAAAAATTAATATTTTCTGAAATGCTTCAAAATTTAAGTATGACAAGATAACACGTATATGACAAAGATAATAAGCTTCATGGGAATGAAAACCTGAATTTATGGCGAGTTTTGATGGAAATCGCTGTTTTTGGTAAAAAAACCAAATGCTAACCCCTTTGGATTTTTATAAAAAATTTGATATTTTCCGAAATGCTTCAAAATTGAAGTATGACAATATAACACGTATATGACAAAGATACGAAGCTTCATGGGCAAGAAAACTGAATTTATGGCGTGTTTTGATGGAAATTGCTGTTTTTGGTAAAAAACAAAAGCCTAACCCCTTTGGATTTTTTACTAAAAAATTTTGATATTTTTTGAAATGCTCCAAAATTTTTAGTATGACAAGATAACACGTATATGACAAAGATAAGAAGCTTCATGGGCAAGAAAACTGAATTTGTGGTGAGTTTTGATGGAAATCTCTGTTTTTGGAAAAACACCAAAGGCTAACCCCTTTGGATTTTATAAAAAATGATATTTCATAAATGCTTCAAAATTTGAAGTATGACAAGATGACACGTATATGACAATGATAAGAAGCTTCATGGATAAGAAACAAAACTTATGGCAAGTTTTGATGGAAACCGCTGTTTTTTGTAAAACACCAAAGGCTAACCCCTTTGGATTTTTATAAAAAATTTGATATTTTCTGAAATGCTTCAAAATTGAAGTATGACAAGATAACACGTATATGACAAAGATAATAAGCTTCATGGGAAAGAAAACTTGAATTTATGGCGAGTTTTGATGGAAATCGCTGTTTTTTGTAAAAAAACCAAATGCTAACCGCTTTGGATTTTTATAAAAAAATTGATATTTTCTGAAATGCTTCAAAATTTAAGTATGACAATATAACACGTATATGACAAAGATAAGAAGCTTCATAGTCAAGAAAACTGAATTTATGGCGTGTTTTGATGGAAATTGCTGTTTTTGGTAAAAAAACAAAAGGCTAACCCCTTTGGATTTTTATAAATTTTTTTGATATTTTCAGAAATGCTTCAAAATTTTAAGTATGACAAGATAAAACGTATATGATAAATATAAGAAGCTTCATGGGCAAGAAAGCCGAATTTATGGCTAGTTTTGATGGACATCCCTGTTTTTGGTAAAAACACCGAAGGCTAGCCCTTTTGGATTTTTATAAAAAAATTTGATATTTTCTTAAATGCTTAAAAATTTAATTGTGACAAGATAACATGTATATGACAAAGATAAGAAGCTTCATGGGGAAGAAAGTCAAATTTATGGCAAGTTTGGATGGAAATCGCTGTTTTTAGTAAAAAAAAAACAAAGGCTAACCACTTTGGATTTTTTATAAAAAATTTGATATTTTACGAAATGCTTCAAAATTTTAAGTATGACAAGATAACACGTATATGACAAAGATAAGAAGCTTCATGGGCAAGAAAACCGAATTTATGGCAAGTTTTGATGGAAATCGCTGTTTTTGGTAAAAAAAAACCAAAGGCTAACCCCTTTGGATTTTTTATAAAAAATTTGATATTTTCCGAAATGCTTCAAAAATTTTAGTATGACAAAATAACACGTATATGACAATGATAATAAGCTTCATGGGCAAGAAAACTGAATTTATGGCGTGTTTTGATGGAAATTACTGTTTTTGGTAAAAAAACAAAAGGCTAACCCCTTTGAATTTTTATATTTTTGATATTTTATGAAATGCTTCAAAATTTTAAGTATGACAAGATAAAACGTATATGATAAATATAAGAAGCTTCATGGGCAAGAAAGCCGAATTTATGGCAAGTTTTGATGGAAATCGCTGTTTTTGGTAAAAAAATCAAAGGCTAACCCCTTTGGATTTTTTATAAAAAATTTGATATTTTCCGAAATGCTTCAAAAATTTTAGTATGACAAGATAACACGTATATGACAAAGATAAGAAGCTTCATGGGCAAGAAAACCAAATTTATGGCGAGTTTTGATGGACATCCCTGTTTAGGTAAAAACACTGAATGCTAACCCTTTTGGATTTTTATAAAAAAATTGATATTTTTTGAAATGCGTCAAAATTTAAGTATGACAAAATAACACGTATATGACAAAGATAAGAAGCTTCATGGGCAACAAAACTGAATTTATGGCGTGTTTTGATGGAAATTGCTGTTTTTAGTAAAAAACAAAAGGCTAACCCGTTTGGATTTTTATAAAAAAATTTGATATTTTCTGAAATGCATCAAAATTTAAGATAACATGTATATGACAAAGATCAGAAGCTTCATGGGCAAGAAAACTGAATTATGGTGAGTTTAGATAGAAACCGCTGTTTTTGGTAAAAAAACCAAAGACTAACCCCTTTGGATTTTCATAAAAAAATTGATATTTTCCGAAATGCTTCAAAATTTAATTATGATAAGATAACACATATATGACAAAGATAAGAAGCTTCATGGGCAAGAAAACTGAATTTATGGTGAGTTTTGATGGAAACCGCTGTTTTTGGTAAAAAAACCAAAGGCTAACCCTTTTGGATTTTTATAAAAAATTTGATATTTTCCGAAATGCTTCAAAATTTAAGTATGACAAGATAATACGTATATGACAAAGATAAGAAGCTTCATGTGCAAGAAAACCGAATTTATGGCAAGTTTTGATGGAAATCGCTGTTTTTGGTTAAAAACCAAAGGCTAACCGCTTTAGATTTTTTATAAAAAAATTTGATATTTTCCGAAATGGTTCAAAATTTTTAGTATGACAAGATAACACGTATATGACAAAGATAAGAAGCTTCATGGGCAGGAAAACCGAATTTATGGTGAGTTTTGCCGGAAATCGCTGTTTTTGGAAAAAAAAACCAAATGCTAACCACCTTTGGATTTTTATAAAAATTTTGATATTTTCCAAAATGCTTCAAAATTTAAGTATGACAAGATAACACGTATATTTTCCTAAATGCTTCCAAATTTTAAGTATGACTAGATAACACGTATATGACAAATATAAGAAGCTTCATGGGCAAGAAACCGAATTTATGGCAAGTTTTGATGGAAATCGCTGTTTTGGTAAAAAAAAAGGCTAACCCCTTTGGATTTTTTTGAAAAAATTTAATATTTTCCAAAATTCTTCAAAATTTAAGTATGACAAGATAACACGTATATGACAAAGATAAGAAGCTTCATGGGCAAGAAAACCGAATTTATGGCAAGTTTTGATGGAAATCGCTGTTTTTGGTAAAAAAACCGAAGGCTGACCCCTTTCGATTTTTATAAAAAAATTAATATTTTCTGAAATGCTTCAAAATTTAAGTATGACAAGATAACACGTATATGACAAAGATAAGAAGCTTCATGGGCAAGAAAACCGAATTTATGGCAAGTTTTGATGGAATTCGCTGTGTTTTGGTAAAAAAAAAAACCAAAGGCTAACCCCTTTGGATTTTTTTATAGACAAATTTGATATTTTCTGAAATGCTTCAAAAATTTTAGTATGACAAGATAACACGTATATGACAAAGATAAGAAGCTTCATGGGAAAGAACCGAATTTATGATGAGTTTTGATGGAAACCGTTGTTTTTGGAAAAACACCAAAGGCTAACCCCTTTGGATTTTTATAAAAAATTTGATATTTTCATAAATGCTACAAAATTTTAAGTATGACGATAACACGTATATGAAAAAGATAAGAAGCTTCATGGGCAAGAAAACCCAATTTATGGCGAGTTTTGATGGAAATCTCTGTTTTTGGTAAAAAAACAAAGGCTAACCCCTTTGGATTTTTATAAAAAATTTGATATTTTCCGAAATGCTTCAAAATTTAAGTATGACAAGATAACACGTATATGACAAAGATAAGAAGCTTCATGGGCAAGAAAACCAAGTTTATGGTGAGTTTTGACGGAAATTGCTGTTTTTGGAAATACACCAAAGGCTAACTTCTTTGGATTTTTATAAAAAAATTGATATTTTCATAAATGCTTCAAAATTTAAGTATGACAAGAAGACCGAATTTCTAGCGAGTTTTGATGGAAATCGCTGTTTTTGGTAAAAAAAAAACAAAGGCTGACCTCATTGGATTTTTATAAAAAAATTGATATTTTCTGAAATGCTTCCAAAATTTAAGTATGACAAGATAACACATATATGACAAATATAAGAAGCTTCATGGGCAAGAAACCGAATTTATGGCAAGTTTTGATGGAAATCGCTGTTTTGGTAAAAAAAAGGCTAACCCCTTTGGATTTTTTTGAAAAAATTTAATATTTTCCAAAATGCTTCAAAATTTAAGTATGACAAGATAACACGTATATGATAAAGATAAGAAGCTTCATGGGCAAGAAAACCAAGTTTATGGTGAGTTTTGATGGAAATTGCTGTTTTTGGAAATACACCAAAGGCTAACTTCTTTGGATTTTTATAAAAAAATTGATATTTTCATAAATGCTTCAAAATTTAAGTATGACAAGATAACACGTATAAGACAAAGATAAGAAGCTTCATGGGCAAGAAAACCAAATTTATGGCGTGCTTTGATGGAAATCACTGTATTTGGTAAAAAAAACAAAGGCTAATCCCTTTGGATTTTTTATAAAAAAATTTGATATTTTCCGAAATGCTTCCAAATTTAAGTATGACAAGATAACACGTATATGGCAAAGATAAGAAGCTTTATGGGCAAGAAAACCAAATTTATGGCGTGGTTTTGATGGAAATCGCTGTTTTTTGGTAAAAAAACCAAAGGCTAACCCCTTTGGATTTTTTATAAAAAATTTGATATTTTCCGAAATGCTTCAAAATTTAAGTATATGACCAGATGACACGTATATGACAAAGATAAGAAGCTTCATGGGCAAGAAAACCAAATTTATGATGAGTTTTTATGGAAATCGCTGTTTTTGGTAAAACAAAACTAAAGGCTAACCCCTTTGGATTTTTATAAAAATTTTGATATTTTCCGAAATGCTTCAAAATTTAAGTATGACAAGATAACACGTATATGACAAATATAAGAAGCTTCATGGGCAATATAACCGAATTTATGGCGAGTTTTGATGGAAACAGCTGTTTTTGGTAAAAAAACCAAAGGCTAACCCCTTTGGATTTTTATAAAAAAATTGATATTTTCCGAAATGCTTTAAAATTTAAGTATGACAAGATAACACGTACATTACAATGATAAGAAGCTTCATGGGCAAGAAAACCAAGTTTATGGTTAGTCTAGATGGAAATTGCTGTTTTTGGTAAAAACACCAAATGCTAACCCCTTTTGGATTTTCATAAAAAATTTGATATTTTCCTAAATGCTTTAAAATTTAAGTATGACAAGATAACACGCATATGACAAAGATAAGAAGCTTCATGGGCCAAGAAGACCGAATTTCTAGCGAGTTTTGATGGAAATCGCTGTTTTTGGTAAAAAAACCAAAGGCTAACCCCTTTGGATTTTTATAAAAAATTTGATATTTTCCAAAATGCTTCAAAATTTAAGTATGACAAGATAACACGTATATGACAAAGATAAGAAGCTTCATGGGCAAGAAAACCAAGTTTATGGTGAGTTTTGATGGAAATTGCTGTTTTTGGAAATACACCAAAGGCTAACTTCTTTGGATTTTTATAAAAAAATTGATATTTTCATAAATGCTTCAAAATTTAAGTATGACAAGATAACACGTATAAGACAAAGATAAGAAGCTTCATGGGCAAGAAAACCAAATTTATGGCGTGCTTTGATGGAAATCACTGTATTTGGTAAAAAAACAAAGGCTAATCCTTTGGATTTTTTATAAAAAAATTTGATATTTTCCGAAATGCTTCCAAATTTAAGTATGACAAGATAACACGTATATGGCAAAGATAAGAAGCTTTATGGGCAAGAAAACCAAATTTATGGCGTGGTTTTGATGGAAATCGCTGTTTTTGGTAAAAAAACCAAAGGCTAACCCCTTTGGATTTTTTATAAAAAATTTGATATTTTCCGAAATGCTTCAAAATTTAAGTATGACCAGATGACATGTATATGACAAAGATAAGAAGCTTCATGGGCAAGGAAACTAAATTTATGATGAGTTTTTATGGAAATCGCTGTTTTTGGTAAAAAAAAACTAAAGGCTAACCCCTTTGGATTTTTATAAAAATTTTGATATTTTCCGAAATGCTTCAAAATTAAAGTATGACAAGATAACACATATGTGACAAATATAAGAAGCTTCATGGGCAATATAACCGAATTTATGGCGAGTTTTGATGGAAACCGCTGTTTTTGGTAAAAAAACCAAAGGCTAACCCCTTTGGATTTTTATAAAAAAATTGATATTTTCTGAAATGCTTTAAAATTTAAGTATGACAAGATAACACGTACATGGCAAAGATAAGAAGCTTTATGGGCAAGAAAACCAAATTTATGGCGTGGTTTTGATGGAAATCGCTTTTTTTGGTAAAAAAACCAAAGGCTAACCCCTTTGGATTTTTTATAAAAAAATTGATATTTTCCGAAATGCTTCAAAATTTAAGTATGACCAGATGACACGTATATGACAAAGATAAGAAGCTTCATGGGCAAGAAAACCAAATTTATGATGAGTTTTTATGGAAATCGCTGTTTTTGGTAAAAAAAAACTAAAGGCTAACCCCTTTGGATTTTTATAAAAATTTTGATATTTTCCGAAATGCTTCAAAATTTAAGTATGACAAGATAACACGTATATGACAAATATAAGAAGCTTCATGGGCAATATAACCGAATTTATGGCGAGTTTTGATGGAAACCGCTGTTTTTGGTAAAAAAAACCAAAGGCTAACCCCTTTGGATTTTTATAAAAAAATTGATATTTTCCGAAATGCTTTAAAATTTAAGTATGACAAGATAACACGTACATTACAATGATAAGAAGCTTCATGGGCAAGAAAACCAAGTTTATGGTGAGTCTAGATGGAAATTGCTGTTTTTGGTAAAAACACCAAATGCTAACCCCTTTTGGATTTTCATAAAAAAATTGATATTTTCCTAAATGCTTTAAAATTTAAGTATGACAAGATAACACGCATATTACAAAGATAAGAAGCTTCATGGGCAAGAAGACCGAATTTCTAGCGAGTTTTGATGGAAATCGCTGTTTTTGGTAAAAAAAAACCAAAGGCTGACCTCATTGGATTTTTATAAAAAAATTGATATTTTCCGAAATGCTTCCAAAATTTAAGTATGACAAGATAACACATATATGACAAATATAAGAAGCTTCATGGGCAAGAAACCGAATTTATGGCAAGTTTTGATGGAAATCGCTGTTTTGGTAAAAAAAAAGGCTAACCCCTTTGGATTTTTTTGAAAAAATTTAATATTTTCCAAAATGCTTCAAAATTTAAGTATGACAAGATAACACGTATATGATAAAGATAAGAAGCTTCATGGGCAAGAAAACCAAGTTTATGGTGAGTTTTGATGGAAATTGCTGTTTTTGGAAATACACCAAAGGCTAACTTCTTTGGATTTTTATAAAAAAATTGATATTTTCATAAATGCTTCAAAATTTAAGTATGACAAGATAACACGTATAAGACAAAGATAAGAAGCTTCATGGGCAAGAAAACCAAATTTATGGCGTGCTTTGATGGAAATCACTGTATTTGGTAAAAAAAACAAAGGCTAATCCCTTTGGATTTTTTATAAAAAAATTTGATATTTTCCGAAATGCTTCCAAATTTAAGTATGACAAGATAACACGTATATGGCAAAGATAAGAAGCTTTATGGGCAAGAAAACCAAATTTATGGCGTGGTTTTGATGGAAATCGCTGTTTTTGGTAAAAAAACCAAAGGCTAACCCCTTTGGATTTTTTATAAAAAATTTGATATTTTCCGAAATGCTTCAAAATTTAAGTATGACCAGATGACACGTATATGACAAAGATAAGAAGCTTCATGGGCAAGAAAACCAAATTTATGATGAGTTTTTATGGAAATCGCTGTTTTTGGTAAAAAAAAACTAAAGGCTAACCCCTTTGGATTTTTATAAAAATTTTGATATTTTCCGAAATGCTTCAAAATTTAAGTATGACAAGATAACACGTATATGACAAATATAAGAAGCTTCATGGGCAATATAACCGAATTTATGGCGAGTTTTGATGGAAACCGCTGTTTTTGGTAAAAAAAAACAAAGGCTAACCCCTTTGGATTTTTATAAAAAAATTGATATTTTCCGAAATGCTTTAAAATTTAAGTATGACAAGATAACACGTACATTACAATGATAAGAAGCTTCATGGGCAAGAAAACCATGTTTATGGTGAGTCTAGATGGAAATTGCTGTTTTTGGTAAAAACACCAAATGCTAACCCCTTTTGGATTTTCATAAAAAATTTGATATTTTCCTAAATGCTTTAAAATTTAAGTATGACAAGATAACACGCATATGACAAAGATAAGAAGCTTCAAGGGCAAGAAGACCGAATTTCTAGCGAGTTTTGATGGAAATCGCTGTTTTTGGTAAAAAAAAACCAAAGGCTGACCTCATTGGATTTTTATAAAAAAATTGATATTTTCCGAAATGCTTCCAAAATTTAAGTATGACAAGATAACACATATATGACAAATATAAGAAGCTTCATGGGCAAGAAACCGAATTTATGGCAAGTTTTGATGGAAATCGCTGTTTTGGTAAAAAAAAGGCTAACCCCTTTGGATTTTTTTGAAAAAATTTAATATTTTCCAAAATGCTTCAAAATTTAAGTATGACAAGATAACACGTATATGATAAAGATAAGAAGCTTCATGGGCAAGAAAACCGAATTTATGGTGAGTTTTGATGGAAATTGCTGTTTTTGGAAAAACACCAAAGGCTAACTTCTTTGGATTTTTATAAAAAATTTTATATTTTCATAAATGCTTCAAAATTTAAGTATAACAAGATAACGCGTATATGACAAAGATAAGAAGCTTCATGGACAAGAAACCAAATTTATGGCAAGTTTTGATGGAAATCGCTGTTTTTTGTAAAACACCAAAGGCTAACCCCTTTGGATTTTTATAAAAATTTGATATTTTCCTAAATGCTTCAAAATTTAAGTGCGACAAGATAACACATATATGACAAAGATAAGAAGCTTCATGGGCAAGAAAACCGAATTTATGGCAAGTTTTGATGGAATTCGCTGTGTTTTGGTAAAAAAAAACCAAAGGCTAACCCCTTTGGATTTGATTTTTTTATAGACAAATTTGATATTTTCTGAAATGCTTCAAAAATTTTAGTATGACAAGATAACACGTATATGACAAAGATAAGAAGCTTCATGGGAAAGAACCGAATTTATGATGAGTTTTGATGGAAACCGTTGTTTTTGGAAAAACACCAAAGGCTAACCCCTTTGGATTTTTATAAAAAATTTGATATTTTCATAAATGCTACAAAATTTTAAGTATGACGATAACACGTATATGAAAAAGATAAGAAGCTTCATGGGCAAGAAAACCCAATTTATGGCGAGTTTTGATGGAAATCGCTGTTTTTGGTAAAAAAAACAAAGGCTAACCCCTTTGGATTTTTATAAAAAATTTGATATTTCCGAAATGCTTCAAAATTTAAGTATGACAAGATAACACGTATATGACAAAGATAAGAAGCTTCATGGGCAAGAAAACCAAGTTTATGGTGAGTTTTGACGGAAATTGCTGTTTTTGGAAATACACCAAAGGCTAACTTCTTTGGATTTTTATAAAAAAATTGATATTTCATAAATGCTTCAAAATTTAAGTATGACAAGATAACACGTATAAGACAAAGATAAGAAGCTTCATGGGCAAGAAAACCAAATTTATGGCGTGCTTTGATGGAAATCACTGTATTTGGTAAAAAAACAAAGGCTAATCCCTTTGGATTTTTTATAAAAAAATTGATATTTTCCGAAATGCTTCCAAATTTAAGTATGACAAGATAACATCGTATATGGCAAAGATAAGAAGCTTTATGGGCAAGAAAACCAAATTTATGGCGTGGTTTTGATGGAAATCGCTGTTTTTGGTAAAAAAACCAAAGGCTAACCCCTTTGGATTTTTTATAAAAAATTTGATATTTTCTGAAATGCTTCAAAATTTAAGTATATGACCAGATGACACGTATATGACAAGATAAGAAGCTTCATGGGCAAGAAAACCAAATTTATGATGAGTTTTTATGGAAATCGCTGTTTTTGGTAAAAAAAAACTAAAGGCTAACCCCTTTGGATTTTTATAAAAATTTTGATATTTTCCGAAATGCTTCAAAATTTAAGTATGGCAAGATAACACGTATATGACAAATATAAGAAGCTTCATGGGCAATATAACCGAATTTATGGCGAGTTTTGATTGGAAACCGCTGTTTTTGGTAAAAAAACCAAGGCTAACCCCTTTGGATTTTTATAAAAAAATTGATATTTTCCGAAATGCTTTAAAATTTAAGTATAACAAGATAACACGTACATTACAATGATAAGAAGCTTCATGGGCAAGAAAACCAAGTTTATGGTGAGTCTAGATGGAAATTGCTGTTTTTGGTAAAAACACCAAATGCTAACCCCTTTTGGATTTTCATAAAAAATTTGATATTTTCCTAAATGCTTTAAAATTTAAGTATGACAAGATAACACGCATATGACAAAGATAAGAAGCTTCATGGGCAAGAAGACCGAATTTCTAGCGAGTTTTGATGGAAATCGCTGTTTTTGGTAAAAAAAACCAAAGGCTGACCTCATTGGATTTTTATAAGAAAATTAATATTTTCCGAAATGATTCCAAAATTTAAGTATGACAAGATAACACATATATGACAAATATAAGAAGCTTCATGGGCAAGAAACCGAATTTATGGCAAGTTTTGATGGAAATCGCTGTTTTGTAAAAAAAAAGGCTAACCCCTTTGGATTTTTTTGAAAAAATTTAATATTTTCCAAAATGCTTCAAAATTTAAGTATGACAAGATAACACGTATATGATAAAGATAAGAAGCTTCATGGGCAAGAAAACCGAATTTATGGTGAGTTTTGATGGAAATTGCTGTTTTTGGAAAAACACCAAGGCTAACTTCTTTGGATTTTTATAAAAAATTTTATATTTTCATAAATGCTTCAAAATTTAAGTATGACAAGATAACGCGTATATGACAAAGATAAGAAGCTTCATGGGCAAGAAAACCAAATTTATGGTGAGTTTTTATGGAAATCGCTGTTTTTGGTAAAAAAAACTAAAGGCTAACCCCTTTGGATTTTTATAAAAAATTTGATATTTTCCGAAATGCTTCAAATTTAAGTATGACAAGATAACACGTATATGACAAATATAAGAAGCTTCATGGGCAATATAACCGAATTTATGGCGAGTTTTAATGGAAACCGCTGTTTTTGGTAAAAAAAAACCAAAGGCTAACCCCTTTGGATTTTTATAAAAAATTTGATATTTTCAGAAATGCTTCAAAATTTAAGTATGACAAGATAACACGTATATGACAAAGATAAGAAGCTTCATGGGCAAGAAAACCGAATTTATGGCAAGTTTTGATGGAATTCGCTGTGTTTTGGTAAAAAAAAAACCAAAGGCTAACCCCTTTGAATTTTTTTATAAACAAATTTGATATTTTCTGAAATGCTTCAAAAATTTTAGTATGACAAGATAACACGTATATGACAAAGATAAGAAGCTTCATGGGAAAGGAACCGAATTTATGATGAGTTTTGATGGAAATCATTGTTTTTGGAAAAACACTAAAGCTAACCCCTTTGGATTTTTATAAAAAAATTTGATATTTTCATAAATGCTACAAAATTTTAAGTATGACGATAACACGTATATGACAAAGATAAGAAGCTTCATGGGCAAGAAAACCCAATTTATGGCGAGTTTTGATGGAAATCGCTGTTTTTGGTAAAAAAAAACCAAAGGCTAACCCCTTTGGATTTTTATAAAAAATTTGATATTTTCCAAAATGCTTCAAAATTTAAGTATGACAAGATAACACGTATATGACAAAGATAAGAAGCTTCATGGGCAAGAAAACCAAGTTTATGGTGAGTTTTGATGGAAATTGCTGTTTTTGGAAATACACCAAAGGCTAACTTCTTTGGATTTTTATAAAAAAATTGATATTTTCATAAATGCTTCAAAATTTAAGTATGACAAGATAACACGTATAAGACCAAAGATAAGAAGCTTCATGGGCAAGAAAACCAAATTTATGGCGTGCTTGATGGAAATCACTGTATTTGGTAAAAAAACAAAGGCTAATCCCTTTGGATTTTTTATAAAAATTTTTGATATTTTCCGAAATGCTTCCAAATTTAAGTATGACAAGATAACACGTATATGGCAAAGATAAGAAGCTTTATGGGCAAGAAAACCAAATTTATGGCGTGGTTTTGATGGAAATCGCTGTTTTTGGTAAAAAAACCAAAGGCTAACCCCTTTGGATTTTTTATAAAAAATTTGATATTTTCCGAAATGCTTCAAAATTTAAGTATGACCAGATGACACGTATATGACAAAGATAAGAAGCTTCATGGGCAAGGAAACCAAATTTATGATGAGTTTTTATGGAAATCGCTGTTTTTGGTAAAAAAAACTAAAGGCTAACCCCTTTGGATTTTTATAAAAATTTTGATATTTTCCGAAATGCTTCAAAATTAAAGTATGACAAGATAACACGTATGTGACAAATATAAGAAGCTTCATGGGCAATATAACCGAATTTATGGCGAGTTTTGATGGAAACCGCTGTTTTTGGTAAAAAAACCAAAGGCTAACCCCTTTGGATTTTTATAAAAAAATTGATATTTTCTGAAATGCTTTAAAATTTAAGTATGACAAGATAACACGTACATGGCAAAGATAAGAAGCTTTATGGGCAAGAAAACCAAATTTATGGCGTGGTTTTGATGGAAATCGCTTTTTTTTGGTAAAAAAACCAAAGGCTAACCCCTTTGGATTTTTTATAAAAAAATTGATATTTTCCGAAATGCTTCAAAATTTAAGTATGACCAGATGACACGTATATGACAAAGATAAGAAGCTTCATGGGCAAGAAAACCAAATTTATGATGAGTTTTTATGGAAATCGCTGTTTTTGGTAAAAAAAACTAAAGGCTAACCCCTTTGGATTTTTATAAAAATTTTGATATTTTCCGAAATGCTTCAAAATTTAAGTATGACAAGATAACACGTATATGACAAATATAAGAAGCTTCATGGGCAATATAACCGAATTTATGGCGAGTTTTGATGGAAACCGCTGTTTTTGGTAAAAAAAACCAAAGGCTAACCCCCTTTGGATTTTTATAAAAAATTGATATTTTCCGAAATGCTTTAAAATTTAAGTATGACAAGATAACACGTACATTACAATGATAAGAAGCTTCATGGGCAAGAAAACCAAGTTTATGGTGAGTCTAGATGGAAATTGCTGTTTTTGGTAAAAACACCAAATGCTAACCCCTTTTGGATTTTCATAAAAAAATTGATATTTTCCTAAATGCTTTAAAATTTAAGTATGACAAGATAACACGCATATTACAAAGATAAGAAGCTTCATGGGCAAGAAGACCGAATTTCTAGCGAGTTTTGATGGAAATCGCTGTTTTTGGTAAAAAAAAACCAAAGGCTGACCTCATTGGATTTTTATAAAAAAAATTGATATTTTCCGAAATGCTTCCAAAATTTAAGTATGACAAGATAACACATATATGACAAATATAAGAAGCTTCATGGGCAAGAAACCGAATTTATGGCAAGTTTTGATGGAAATCGCTGTTTTGGTAAAAAAAAAAGGCTAACCCCTTTGGATTTTTTTTGAAAAAATTTAATATTTCCAAAATGCTTCAAAATTTAAGTATGACAAGATAACACGTATATGATAAAGATAAGAAGCTTCATGGGCAAGAAACCAAGTTTATGGTGAGTTTGATGGAAATTGCTGTTTTTGGAAATACACCAAAGGCTAACTTCTTTGGATTTTTATAAAAAAATTGATATTTTCATAAATGCTTCAAATTTAAGTATGACAAGATAACACGTATAAGACAAAGATAAGAAGCTTCATGGGCAAGAAAACCAAATTTATGGCGTGCTTTGATGGAAATCACTGTATTTGGTAAAAAAAAACAAAGGCTAATCCCTTTGGATTTTTTATAAAAAAATTTGATATTTTCCAAAATGCTTCCAAATTTAAGTATGACAAGATAACACGTATATGGCAAAGATAAGAAGCTTTATGGGCAAGAAAACCAAATTTATGCGTGGTTTTGATGGAAATCGCTGTTTTTGGTAAAAAAACCAAAGGCTAACCCCTTTGGATTTTTTATAAAAAATTTGATATTTTCCGAAATGCTTCAAAATTTAAGTATGACCAGATGACACGTATATGACAAAGATAAGAAGCTTCATGGGCAAGAAAACCAAATTTATGATGAGTTTTTATGGAAATCGCTGTTTTTGGTAAAAAAAAAACTAAAGGCTAACCCCTTTGGATTTTTATAAAAATTTTGATATTTTCCGAAATGCTTCAAAATTTAAGTATGACAAGATAACACGTATATGACAAATATAAGAAGCTTCATGGGCAATATAACCGAATTTATGGCGAGTTTTGATGGAAACCGCTGTTTTTGGTAAAAAAACCAAAGGCTAACCCCTTTGGATTTTATAAAAAATTGATATTTTCCGAAATGCTTTAAAATTTAAGTATGACAAGATAACACGTACATTACAATGATAAGAAGCTTCATGGGCAAGAAAACCATGTTTATGGTGAGTCTAGATGGAAATTGCTGTTTTTGGTAAAAACACCAAATGCTAACCCCTTTTGGATTTTCATAAAAAATTTGATATTTTCCTAAATGCTTTAAAATTTAAGTATGACAAGATAACACGCATATGACAAAGATAAGAAGCTTCATGGGCAAGAAGACCGAATTTCTAGCGAGTTTTTGATGGAAATCGCTGTTTTTGGTAAAAAAAACCAAAGGCTGACCTCATTGGATTTTTATAAGAAAATTAATATTTTCCGAAATGCTTCCAAAATTTAAGTATGACAAGATAACACATATATGACAAATATAAGAAGCTTCATGGGCAAGAAACCGAATTTATGGCAAGTTTTGATGGAAATCGCTGTTTTGGTAAAAAAAAGGCTAACCCTTTGGATTTTTTTGAAAAAATTTAATATTTTCCAAAATGCTTCACAATTTAAGTATGACAAGATAACACATATATGATAAAGATAAGAAGCTTCATGGGCAAGAAAACCGAATTTATGGTGAGTTTTGATGGAAATTGCTGTTTTTGGAAAAACACCAAAGGCTAACTTCTTTGGATTTTTATAAAAGTTTTATATTTTCATAAATGCTTCAAAATTTAAGTATGACAAGATAACGCGTATATGACAAAGATAAGAAGCTTCATGGGCAAAGAAAACCAAATTTATGGTGAGTTTTTATGGAAATCGCTGTTTTTGGTAAAAAAAAACTAAAGGCTAACCCCTTTGGATTTTTATAAAAAATTTGATATTTTCCGAAATGCTTCAAATTTAAGTATGACAAGATAACACGTATATGACAAATATAAGAAGCTTCATGGGCAATATAACCGAATTTATGGCGAGTTTTAATGGAAACCGCTGTTTTGGTAAAAAAAAAACCAAAGGCTAACCCCTTTGGATTTTTATAAAAAATTTGATATTTTCAAAAATGCTTCAAAATTTAGTATGACAAGATAACACGTATATGACAAAGATAAGAAGCTTCATGGGCAAGAAAACCGAATTTATGGCAAGTTTTGATGGAATTCGCTGTGTTTTGGTAAAAAAAAACCAAAGGCTAACCCCTTTGATTTTTTTATAAACAAATTTGATATTTCTGAAATGCTTCAAAAATTTTAGTATGACAAGATAACACGTATATGACAAAGATAAGAAGCTTCATGGAAAGAACCGAATTTATGATGAGTTTTGATGGAAATCATTGTTTTTGAAAAACACTAAAGGCTAACCCCTTTGGATTTTTATAAAAAAATTTGATATTTTCATAAATGCTACATAATTTTAAGTATGACGATAACACGTATATGACAAAGATAAGAAGCTTCATGGGCAAGAAAACCCAATTATGGCGAGTTTTGATGGGAAATCGCTGTTTTTGGTATAAAAACCAAAGGCTAACCCCTTTGGATTTTTATAAAAATTTGATATTTTCCAAAATGCTTCAAAATTTAAGTATGACAAGATAACACGTATATGACAAAGATAAGAAGCTTCATGGGGCAAGAAAACCAAGTTTAGGTGAGTTTTGATGGAAATTGCTGTTTTTGGAAATACACCAAAGGCTAACTTCTTTGGATTTTTATAAAAAAATTGATATTTTCATAAATGCTTCAAAATTTAAGTATGACAAGATAACACGTATAAGACAAAGATAAGAAGCTTCATGGGCAAGAAAACCAAATTTATGGCGTGCTTTGATGGAAATCACTGTATTTGGTAAAAAAACAAAGGCTAATCCCTTTGGATTTTTTATAAAAAATTTTGATATTTCCGAAATGCTTCCAAATTTAAGTATGACAAGATAACACGTATATGGCAAAGATAAGAAGCTTTATGGCAAGAAAACCAAATTTATGGCGTGGTTTTGATGGAAATCGCTGTTTTGGTAAAAAAACCAAAGGCTAACCCCTTTGGATTTTTATAAAAAATTTGATATTTTCCGAAATGCTTCAAAATTTAGTATGACCAGATGACACGTATATGACAAAGATAAGAAGCTTCATGGGCAAGAAAACCAAATTTATGATGAGTTTTTATGGAAATCGCTGTTTTTGGTAAAAAAAACTAAAGGCTAACCCCTTTGGATTTTTATAAAAATTTTGATATTTTCCGAAATGCTTCAAAATTAAAGTATGACAAGATACACGTATGTGACAAATATAAGAAGCTTCATGGGCAATATAACCGAATTTATGGCGAGTTTTGATGGAAACCGCTGTTTTTGGTAAAAAAACCAAAGGCTAACCCCTTTGGATTTTTATAAAAAAATTGATATTTTCTGAAATGCTTTAAAATTTAAGTATGACAAGGATAACACGTACATGGCAAAGATAAGAAGCTTTATGGGCAAGAAAACCAAATTTATGGCGTGGTTTTGATGGAAATCGCTTTTTTTTTTGGTAAAAAAACCAAAGGCTAACCCCTTTGGATTTTTTATAAAAAAATTGATTATTTTCCGAAATGCTTCAAAATTTAAGTATGACCAGATGACACGTATATGACAAAGATAAGAAGCTTCATGGGCATGAAAACCAATTTATGATGATTTTTATGGAAATCGCTGTTTTTGGTAAAAAAAACTAAAGGCTAACCCTTTGGATTTTTATAAATTTGATATTTTCCGAAATGCTTCAAAATTTAAGTATGACAAGATAACACGTATATGACAAATATAAGGAAGCTTCATGGGCAATATAACCGAATTTATGGCGAGTTTT
>JASWHV010000663.1:0-2500 GCA_030760725.1 Neostapfia colusana
ACCAGCAGCCTGTCAGCCGCCAGAACACATCTCACCGAAGACACGGTGGGTGCACCGTAATACCCGTATCGGTCCATACCATCGCATGATAAACCAGAATCCGTACGGCCACCAGCCCACCATTGCGATGGCTGACAGTGCAACCAGATCTTCAAGCATTGGGTACATGCAATTCACTAAATAGTAAGGCCACAACACCCTAAGCCCACAAGAATCTGGTTTGAGCACTGCCCACCCCGACAGGAAAACGGACCGGTAACCATCCAGCCAACAATCCGTCCCATACCCGGGGGACGCCACAGCCACGTTTATCTGGCACCAGGATGATGTATCCACCCAAAAAGGGTGCCACAATGTGTCCCAAAGCCAAAATCCGTGTTGCACCGTCGCATCTGTGTTCATCTCAGTGAAGGTCCCCAAGGCCGGTAGGATGTTGGCAGCCTTGGATCATCCCAACACCGAGATCCGGTGGATGTAGTACACCGCGAGGGGAGGTAATCAAGGTTCCTTTCAGTATCCGACATCATCCTACTTTGCCCCGAGCTGACAGACCACCTCCCCCTAATATACCTTAGGAGCGCCCCCCCTCCCAGGAGTATGGGGGATTTTTGGGACTGCTGAGCGCACTATTTGGGAGAAGCCCAAAAAGTGGTATTTTTCTGGTTTTGCCGCGCCAAGCCTCCAAAACGGGTGGGTTATCTAGTTTCAACTTGGGTTCCCAGACTTCCCGTATTCTTTCCGGAGGCCTCCTGCTGTGTACAGTACGGCATCCCTGGACCCGAGTTCCTGAGATCCCGACTTTCCCGATTTCGACCCAGGAGGCCATCCATGCATTCCAAAACCTTCAAAATGCACCGTCCGAATGATTATTCAGCCAAGGTCCCGTCGGGCCACCGGGGATCCCAGTTAGTGAGTTTTACCGACTTTCCCAACTTTCCTCATTTCGACCCAGATGGCCATCCACGCATGAAAAACCATCAAGTTTTACCATCCGAACGTGTGTTCCGTTGAGGCCCGTCCGCCCCCGGGACACATGTTCACGAGTTTTCCCATCTCTCAGCCACCGGAACACGTCTCTCCGAGACAAGGTGGGAGCACCGTGTTTCCCGTATCCGACAGTTTCACACCCATCAGCAAACAGCTTTACATGACCAGCAGCATCTCAGCCGCTGGAACACGTCTCACAGAAGCCAAGGTGGGTGCACCGTGTTTCCTGTATCCGACAGTTTCACGCCCATTCCGCAACAGCTTGAAATGTACCAGCAGCCTGTCAGCCGCCGGAACACGTCTCACCGAAGACAGGTGGGTGCTCCATGTTTCCTGTATCCCACAGTTTCGCACCCATTCGTCAACAGCTTGAAATGACCAGCAGCCTCTCAGCCACCAGAACACGTCTCACCGAAGACACGGAGGGTGCACCGTGTTTCCCGTATCCGACAGTTTCGCGCCCATTCGCCAACAGCTTGAAATGTACCAGCAGCCTGTCAGCGGCCAGAACACGTCTCACCGAAGACACGGTGGGTGCACCGTGTTTTCCATATCCCACAGTTTCGCAACCATTCACTTACAGCTTGAAATGACCGGCAGTCTCTAAGACACCGGAACACATCTCACCGAAGACACATGGATGCACCATGTTTCCCGTTTCCGACAGTTTCGCACCCATCAGCCAACAGCTTGACATGACCAGCAGCCTCTCAGCCGCCAGAACGCATCTCACCGAAGACAAGGTGGGTGCACGAAGTTTCACGTATCAAACAGTATCACACCGCATCACCATCAGCTTGAAATGACCAGCAGCCTCTCAGCCACCGGAACACGTCTCTCCAAAGACAAGGCGGGTGCACCGTGTGTCCCATATCCAACAGTTTCACACCCATTCGCCAACAGCTTGAAATGTACCAGCAGCCTGTCAGCCACCGGAACACGTCTCACCAAAGACACAGTGGGTGTTTCACGTATCCAACAGTATCACACCACTTCGCAAGCAGCTTGAAATGACCGGCAGCCTCTCAGCCACCTGAACACATCTCACCGAAGACACGTGGGTGCACCGTGTTTCCCATATCCGACAGTTTCACACCCATCAGCCAATAGCTTGACATGACCAGCAGCCTCTCAGCCGCCAGAACACGTCTCACCGAAGCCACGACAGGTGCACCGTGTTTCCCGTATCCAACAGTTTCGCGCCCATTCGCCAACAGCTTGAAATGTACCAGCAGCCTGTCAGCCACCAGACCACATCTCACCGATGACACCATGGGTGCACCGTGTTTCCCGTATCCGACAGTTTCGCGCCCGTTCGCCAACAGCTTGAAATGTACCAGCAGCCTGTCGGCCACCTGAACACGTCTCACCGAAGACACGTGGATGCACCGTGTTTCCCGTTTCCGACAGTTTCGCACCCATCAGCCAACAGCCTGACATGACCAGCAGCCTCTCAGCCGCCAGAACACATCTCACCGAAGACATGGTGGGTGCACGATGTTTCACATATCCA
>JASWHV010000663.1:12500-15000 GCA_030760725.1 Neostapfia colusana
CCATGTTTCACGTATCCAACAGAATCGCACCGCTTCGCCAACAGCTTGAAATGACCAGCAGCCTCTCAGCCACAGGAACACGTCTCTCTGAAGACGAGGGTGGGTGCACCATGTGTCCCTTATCCGACAGTTTTGCACCCATTCGCCAACAGCTTGAAATGACCAGCAGCTTCTCAGCCACCGGAACACATCTCACCGAAGCCACGGCGGGTGCACCATGTTTACCGTATCCGACAGTTTTGCACCGATTCGCCAACAGCTTGAAATGACCAGCAGCCTCTCAGCCACCAGAACACGTCTCACCGAAGACACGGAGGGTGCACCGTGTTTCCCGTATCCGACAGTTTCGCGCCCATTCACCAACGGCTTGAAATGTACCAGCAGCCTGTCAGCCAACAGAACACGTCTCACCAAAGACACGGTGGGTGCACCGTGTTTTCCATATCCCACAGTTTCGCAACCATTCACTTACAGCTTGAAATGACCGGCAGTCTCTAAGACACCGGAACACATCTCACCGAAGACACATGGATGCACCATGTTTCCCGTTTCCGACAGTTTCGCACCCATCAGCCAACAGCTTGACATGACCAGCAGCCTCTCAGCCGCCAGAACGCATCTCACCGAAGACAAGGTGGGTGCACGAAGTTTCACGTATCAAACAGTATCACACCGCATCACCATCAGCTTGAAATGACCAGCAGCCTCTCAGCCACCGGAACACGTCTCTCCAAAGACAAGGCGGGTGAACCGTGTGTCCCATATCCAACAGTTTCACACCCATTCGCCAACAGCTTGAAATGTACCAGCAGCCTGTCAGCCACCAGAACACGTCTCACCAAAGACACAGTGGGTGTTTCACGTATCCAACAGTATCACACCACTTCGCAAGCAGCTTGAAATGACCGGCAGCCTCTCAGCCACCTGAACACATCTCACCGAAGACACGTGGGTGCACCGTGTTTCCCATATCCGACAGTTTCACACCCATCAGCCAATAGCTTGACATGACCAGCAGCCTCTCAGCCGCCAGAACACGTCTCACCGGAGCCACGACAGGTGCACCGTGTTTCCCGTATCCAACAGTTTCGCGCCCATTCGCCAACAGCTTGAAATGTACCAGCAGCCTGTCAGCCACCAGAACACATCTCACCGATGACACCATGGGTGCACCGTGTTTCCCGTATCCGACAGTTTCGCGCCCGTTCGCTAACAGCTTGAAATGTACCAGCAGCCTGTCGGCCACCTGAACACGTCTCACCGAAGACACGTGGATGCACCGTGTTTCCCGTTTCCGACAGTTTCGCACCCATCAGCCAACAGCCTTACATGACCAGCAGCCTCTCAGCCGCCAGAACACATCTCACCGAAGACATGGTGGGTGCACGATGTTTCACATATCCAACAGTATCACACCGCTTCACCAACAGCTTGAAATGACCAGCAGCCTCTCAGCCACCGGAACACATCTCTCCGAAGACAAGGAGGGTGCACCGTGTGTCCCGTATCCGACAGTTTCGCACCCATTCGCCAACAGCTTGAAATGACCAGCAGCCTCTCAGCCACCAGAACACGTCTCACCGAAGACACGGAGGGTGCGCCGTGTTTCCCATATCGGACAGTTTCGCGCCCATTCGCCAACAGCTTGAAATGTACCAGCAGCCTGTCAGCCGCCAGAACACATCTCACCGAAGACACGGTGGGTGCACCGTAATACCCGTATCGGTCCATACCATCGCATGATAAACCAGAATCCGTACGGCCACCAGCCCACCATTGCGATGGCTGACAGTGCAACCAGATCTTCAAGCATTGGGTACATGCAATTCACTAAATAGTAAGGCCACAACACCCTAAGCCCACAAGAATCTGGTTTGAGCACTGCCCACCCCGACAGGAAAACGGACCGGTAACCATCCAGCCAACAATCCGTCCCATACCCGGGGGACGCCAGAGCCACGTTTATCTGGCACCAGGATGATGTATCCACCCAAAAAGGGTGGCACAATGTGTCCCGAAGCCAAAATCCGTGTTGCACCGTCGCATCTGTGTTCATCTCAGTGAAGGTCCCCAAGGCCGGTAGGATGTTGGCAGCCTTGGATCATCCCAACACCGAGATCCGGTGGATGTAGTACACCGCGAGGGGAGGTAATCAAGGTTCCTTTCAGTATCCGACATCATCCTACTTTGCCCCGAGCTGACAGACCACCTCCCCCTAATATACCTTAGGAGCGCCCCCCCTCCCAGGAGTATGGGGGATTTTTGGGACTGCTGAGCGCACTATTTGGGAGAAGCCCAAAAAGTGGTATTTTTCTGGTTTTGCCGCGCCCAAGCCTCCAAAACGGGTGGGTTATCTAGTTTCAACTTGGGTTCCCAGACTTCCCGTATTCTTTCCGGAGGCCTCCTGCTGTGTACAGTACGGCATCCCTGGACCCGAGTTCCTGAGATCCCGACTTTCCCGATTTCGACCCAGGAGGCCATCCATGCATTCCAAAACCTT
>JASWHV010000664.1:0-20482 GCA_030760725.1 Neostapfia colusana
ATAGCCGGTAGGTCTTCGGTACTGTTCTAGCTTGTTCAACAGGCCCGCACACGGCTCGGTCCTCAATCGACACAAGCGGAGCTACAGCACACAGGCCCCAAAGTCCTGCTGCCCTTACTCTCCGCTCGGTCTTATTTTCTTGCCATGTGTTCATGTGCTATCTCTACCCGAGCAATGTGCCTCTAGCCTATTCTCGCGAGTAGTTCCAACTACTCGACTTGTACCGAATCCTACTCTATCCTAGCAATGCAGTAGCTAACGGGGTTTGCAATCCTAAACCCCAACCCATGGTTTTCTTGGCTATGCCGTGGGGTTTCCAAACAAGACTCTAATGCACAGAATAAAGGAAACAAGTATGTGCTCAAAACAATAAAAATTTGTAAAATGGTTAATGCAAACCGGAGCTTGCCTTGCTGCTCTTGGTCGTAGGCTAGCTGTTCCTCCGGAGTAACGAAGTCTAGGACTTCGGGTTCCTCCTCGACCTTAGCGACTACATGATAAGAGCAATGTATGTATTAATTTAAATGCATTTGTATTATCTTTGAAGTTGTGAAGTCTATAACCTTTGCTAGACAGACCTAATGACTGTGAAACTTTTACTGTGGCTTGGTTACAACCTAAACAGAGACTTGGTCAAGTTTTAGTTGCAGCAAAGCTCATTTGAGCCCTCCACAATTAATTATGTCCTTGACCTTAATTGGAACTCTTAGGGTGTTCTAGGAATTTTCATGAGACAAACTATGACTTTCTGAAAACTAGATTTTCAGAGGGTTCTAATGGAGTTGGTCTCACTTAATTTGGAAGTCCCTAACTAAAGATATGAGCTAAACAATTTCAGAGAAAATTCTGAAAATGTTTCTGAACATTTTCTATTTTCTCTGGAACAGTTTCACTAATCACACCATTAGGTGGATTAAATGAGCTCAAATGGATCTGAAATTTTTATGGTAGTTCAGGGATATTTTATTGAATATCCCAGCAAAATTTCAGGATTTTCCTCCACAGGATTCTCCAGTTAAAATTCCTAACAGTTTAAACTTTGAGGAATTAATTCTGGAAAATTAAGGGTTTTCATGAAGTGAAACTTGATTTGCTGGAAAATACTCGGAGAGCTGAATCCAGCAAAATTTGGTTCACTCAATTTGGAGCTTTCTAGCCAAAGTTATAAGGATTTGAAGTTTGAACTGAAACTGAAATTCGGGAAAAAGTTTAAACTCTGGCTTGTGGGCCCCGCACACAGTGCGTCGTCTCCCTCCTCGCGCCAACTGCGCGGCGGCGGCGATCTCCGGCGACCCTCGCCGGAACTGAGTTCCCGGCCACCCCCCGGCCCGAAACTTGCCGCCTGCCCCTATACTGACCCCCTGGACTCGATGGTGGGGTCGCCGGCCGCCGGCGATGACCGGAAACCCGTGCGCACCGATGACAGCACCTGCTAGGGTTCCGGTGAGGTCGGTCCCGCTCTCCCGTGCACCAAATCGACCGGAAATCGGTCGGAGAGCATCAGTAGAGCATGGGAAACACGAACCAGGGCTGGGTGGAAGCTAGAAATACCGGCAACTAGGCTCTCGACGGTGAGCCGAGGTGTTCAGCCATGGCAGCGGGGAAAACAGCCATATCACGGCTGATTCTCGATGGTTTTCTCTAATTCCAGTTCGAGCGTGGGCGCTATCGTGCGTAGAAGCTACTAGGTAACGAGCTCGTCCAACCCTCGTGCATAGAGCACGAATTTCACCCGAAGGTGAGCTCGGTCCTTATGAACTGATCAAGAGTAAATTTGGAAATTCTCGGCCGAGGGTTGATCAATCGCCAAACGGCTTTCGGCTACTCCATCTACATACAATGACGCACCTTTCTTGTGTAGAGAAGAGGACATGACAACGGCTGTGCTGTGCTGTCCACGAGAGCCCGATCGGCGGCGATGCTTGGTTCGCCGGAGAAATGGTTCGGTACAGCTCGAGGACGCTTGCTCACTGGCCAACACGACGTCTAGGAGGTTGCTCACGATCTCTTGGTGCCGTTTTGCTGTGGAGGAGGCGGTGCTCGCGAGTGATCGGGCTTGATCAAACGTGAGCTCGGGCGGCGGCGATGGCAGTGGAAGAACAGGTCGTGCACGTCGGCAGCTCGGGGAATGGGCGACTGAAGCACGCCGGGGAGGGGATAAGTAGCCCGGCGACTGGTCTCCGGCTTGGGGCGCGCAGCAGGAGCTGGCGCCGGCTGCCCCCTCGGTGGCGCGCGCACACTGCACCCGGGAACCGATGGAGCTGCGTTTCAGTCGGTTTGTGTTGAAGTAGAGACTGACATGTGGGTCCCACCCCCCATTTTAACCTCTGAAATTTACTCCTAATCACTGTTGTAAACAGTGAACCCCATACTACCCTTGGCAATTCAAATTATTCACCCATGAGCCATTTGAATTGATCCAAGTTCAAATGAGGTTTGGTTTGAATGAATTTCAGCACAAGTTCAGTTTGAAATTCAAATAAAGTTTGAATTTCTCCCCCTTAGCTCATGTCAAGATCAACTCCAAATAGAGTGAAAATTGGTGTGTGAGCTCACAAAAATGTGCTGAGTAAGAATATGCCTTCCACATTTAAATTCATGGGATAAAAACAGTTTGAATTTGAATAAGGTTTCGAACTGCCCTCTTCCTAACTATACCCAAACTGAGCTCAAAAGGTTTTGAATTTGGGTGAAACTTGGCAGGGACATCCTTAGTAAAGTGTAGGAGTTTTCATATGTCCAGCCCATCTATATCACATGTGGGAAATACCACTTTTGCAATGTGTAAGTTTGTTCTCTAATGAGCATGTTGATAATTGTTACTTGCTCTTCATTTGTGTTCATCATTCTTCCTCAAATGAGGTGTGTGGTGTGGTGATGAACACTGCAAATGTGTGTCAAAAACTGAGGCCCTTACATTCCTCCCCCCTTAAAAGAATCTCGTCCCGAGATTATAAGGTGAAAATGAGAGAGAGAGGACGGTGGAAAATTACCGGATATGTGACGTGAAAAAGTCGGGGTAGTTAGTGCGAAGGAATTCTTCGCCCTCCCATGTAGCTTCGTCCATGGAGTGATTACTCCATAGAACCTTGTAGAACCACAATGTACGGTTGCGTGTGGTTCGGGCCTTTTCATCAATAATCTGCACCGGTTCCTCCCGATAGGTGAGATCCGGTTGCAGTTCTTCAATGTCTTCCAGCTGAACGGTCGTTGATAGCTTGAGACACTTCCTCAGCTGGGAAATATGAAAGATGTTGTGTACACCGGAAAGTGCTTCTGGTAATTTCAACCGGTATGCCACTGATCCACATCTTTCGGTAATCTGGAATGGACCGATGAATCGGGGTGCCAACTTTCCTCTCACTCCAAATCTGTTTACGCCCTTCATTGGAGACACCCGTAGATATACGTGATCTCCAACTTCGAATTGTAACGGGCGCCTTCTCCGGTCCGCATACTGTTTCTGTCGGGATTGAGCGGATTTTAGGTTAGCTTGAATTAATCGAACCTTTTCTTCCGCGTTGTTGACAAGGTCAATCCCGAAGGTAACCCTTTCGCCAGACTCACACCAGTTCAATGGTGTGCGGCATTTTCTTCCGTATAGCGCCTCGTAGGGCGCCATTTTGATGCTGGCTTGGTACCCATTATTGTACGAGAATTCAGCTAACGGCAAGTGATCATCCCAATTCTTGCCGTGGTCCATAGCGCAAGCTCGTAGCATGTCTTCTAAAATTTGGTTTACCCGCTCCGTTTGCCCATCCGTCTGCGGGTGGTAGGCTGAACTACGGATCAGCTTCGTCCCCAAGGCAGCGTGTAGCTGCTCCCAGAAACGGGACACAAATAAAGTGCCCCGATCCGATATGATAGTACGGGGTACGCCGTACAAGCATAGGATCCGTGAGATGTACAGTTCAGCGTACTTCTTGGCGTTGTAGTTGGTGTTGACCGGGATGAAATGAGCAACTTTGGTGAGCCGGTCGACGATCACCCACACCGAATCATGTTTCTGTAAGGTGGTGGGTAAACCGACGACGAAATCTGTGCTCACGTCCTCCCACTTCCAGGCAGGAATGCCCAGTGGTTGCAGCAGTCCCGGTTTCCGCATGTGATCTGCCTTCACCCTTCGACATGTATCACACTCGGACACGTATTTTGCAGTCTCTCGCTTCATCTGTGTCCACCAAAACTTGCTTCTGAGTTCTTGATACATCTTGTTGCTGCCGGGGTGAATAGAGAGCTTTGATAAGTGAGCCTCATCAAAGATCTTCTTCCGTAGTTCCGGGTTACGGGGTACGACGATCTGGTCCTTGAACCATAGGACGCCGTCTCCGTCTTTCCGGAAACATTTCAGCTCCCCACTTTCTACACGTCTCCGCAAATGTGACATGCCCTTGTCATTCTTCTGGGCTGCCGCTATCTCTTCACGGATGGTGGGGATCAAAGCTAGGTTGTAGAGAGCTCCGTATGGAATCACACGTAGTGGTGGTTCGCTCTCTTCCAACGGTGTGATGGTCAGATTGTTGACGTGTGACTTGCGACTCAGCGCATCTGCCACAACGTTTGCCTTGCCCGGATGATAATGGATCTCTATCTCGTAATCCTTTATCAGTTCTAACCATCTTCGTTGCCTCATGTTCAGCTCCTTCTGAGTGAATATGTACTTGAGGCTTTTGTGGTCGGTATATAAATGTACGAGGTTACCGAGTAGGTAGTGCCTCCACATTTTTAGTGCAAGTACCACGGCAGCGAGCTCCAAGTCGTGAGTTGGATAATTTTGCTCATGGTTTCTAAGCTGCCGTGATCCATACGCGACCACTCTTCGGTCTTGCATCAGCACACACCTGAGCCCAATGCCGGATGCATCGCAGTACACATCGAACGGTTTTGTTGTGTCTGGCTGCGCCAAAACCGGTGCTGATGTCAGGTGCTTGACTAAAGCCTTGAATGCTGCTTCACATGTTGGACTCCAAACATATTTGGTAGCCTTCTTCAACAGCTCCGTCATTGGCTTGGCAATCTTTGAGAAGTTCGGAATGAACCTCCGATAATATCCCGCGAGTCCGAGGAAACTCCGTACCTCGTGAACAGTTCTCGGGGACTTCCAATTCAGCACCTGAGTGATCTTGCTCGGGTCCACAGCGATACCTTCCGCTGAGATGATATGCCCGAGGAAAGGCACCTGCGATATCCAAAACTCGCATTTGCTGAATTTTGCGTATAACTTGTGATCCCGCAGCCGTTGCAAGACTATACGCAAATGTTTCTTGTGATCTTCCTCCGACTTGGAATATACCAGGATGTCGTCGATGAAGACCACGACAAACTTGTCCAGCTCCGGCATGAACACCGAGTTCATTAAGTACATGAAGTGAGCTGGAGCATTGGTGAGGCCGAAGGACATGACCAGGTACTCATAAAGTCCGTACCTTGTCGAGAAAGCTGTCTTTGGAATGTCCTCCACCCTTATCTTAATCTGATGGTACCCGGATCTTAAATCCATCTTGGAAAAGATCTTCGCTTCGACCAACTGATCAAACAACATGTCGATCCGTGGCAACGGGTACTTGTTTTTGATGGTTACGGCATTTAATGGACGGTAGTCCACGCAAAGCCGCAACGTTTCATCCTTTTTCTTGACAAATAATGCCGAACAGCCCCATGGCGAGGAGCTCGGCCTAATAAAACCCTTCTCCAGAAGGTCCGTGAGCTGAGTCTTCAGTTCAGCCAGCTCCTTGGGCGCCATCTTGTACGGCCTTCGGGATATTGGCATGGTTCCCGGTGCAAGTTCAATTTTGAACTCCACCTCTCTATCGGGTGGCATCCCCGGCAAATCGTCCGGGAATACATCAGGGAACTCTCGGACCACTGGAATGTCTTCCAATCTGATGGTTGTGGCTTGATAGACACTTGGAAGTTTTATTTCTGGACTGTCCAGAAATAATGAGTGAGAACCGTGCACTTCTGAGTTTAAGTGCACGACTCGAAGGACGGTGTCTAAAACAGTGCCGTGGCGGGTCAACCACGACATCCCTAGGATGACATTGACCTTCTGTCCCTCTAAGATAATGAGGGACGTGGGGTACACTCTACCCGCTAAGCATAATGGTGCTTTGGAGACCATTACGCTTGCTAAAATCTTCCCACCCGGTGAACAAATTAAATATGGACTATCGGTGGGTAGTATTGGCAAACTGTGTTTAGCAATGAAAGCTTGGCTAATAAAATTATGCGTGGCGCCTGAATCAAACAGTACTATAGCGGGATGCTGGTGGAGTTGGGACATACCCGCAAGGATTGGCTCGCCCTCCGGCACGTCCTCAATGGCAAGTTGGTGGACAGTGCCGGGCCTAGGGTTTGCCCGCCGCACATTAGTAGGGTTCTGGGGTTGATTCCTCCCCGGAAACTGTGGTGCCACTCCGCCGCCTTGCCTCTCCGGGCAACTGCTCGCGAAGTGTCCTGGACGACCACACTTGTAACATGTGGCCGCTGATGGTGGAGTACTCGGTGGACGAAAGCCCGGCATGCGTTGCTGAGGTGCAAACGCACGAGGCATCGCTCGCTGCTGCTGTTGTTGTTGCGGTGGTACTGGCAGTGCCGGCCGGAATGCCAGCGAAGAATACGGCCGACTGCGGAACGGCATCGACCGCAGTGGTGGCTGCCAGCGTGGACCTGATGGTGGGCGATTCACCATCCGAAACTTCTGAGAAGGACCGCCTCCTTCTCCGCTGCTCTGCGGCGCGCTTCGCTTTCGCTCTGCCGCCGCCAACTCCTTGCCGGAGTCCTCCTGAACAATCGCAGCATCAATGATGTCGTTGAGGCTGCCGCGATTGAACATGGCCAACTTGTCCTTCAGGAGCGGGTTAAGCCCCTGGTAAAAATGGTCTCGCCGCTTCTCGTCTGTATCCGCGTGATACGACGCGTAGAGCGCGAGATCGTTGAACGCCCTGGAGTATTCCAGCGCGTTCCGGCTCCCTTGTTGCAGGTGTAGGAACTCCTGCGTCTTCCTCTTCATCAAACCGGGCGGTATATGATAGGCCCTGAAGGCCGTCCGGAACTCCGCCCAGGTCATCACTCGGTCGGTGGGCTGGGAAGCACAGAAGTTGGCCCACCACGCGCTCGCGGATCCTTGGAGCTGCTGGACTGCGAACCGAGTCTTGCGCTGCTCGCTGATTTGGAGCAGCCCGAACTTCATCTCTATGGCGCGGAGCCAGTTGTCCGCGTCAAGTGGTTCATCCGCCCTTGAGAATACAGGGGGATGAGTCGCCAGGAAGTCGGAGTAGGAGCTCTGTTGGCGCTCCTCACGATCTTGACGTCTCTCTGGGCGAGACGTATTGGCGATGAGAGTCTGCAGCAACTCTGTGTGCTGCTGATGCGAGCCCGCCATTGCCGCGACAATGTCGGCCAATGTAACCGTTGGTAGTGGCGGTGGCGGTGTTTGCTGTTGCTGTTGCTGCTGCTGTCCCAAGGAGTCCTCGGGAGGTGGTTGGGAGGTCTCTCCCCCTTGACTGGTACCCCCAACGTCAGGGTTGGCACGAGTACGCGTCATTCTGAAATTCAAAACAGCAGCAATTAGCACATGTCTTACTAAAAATTCCATACGCAACAGTAGGTATTGAAGTGACACATGATCAATTTGCACAACATTCACATATATTGATAAAGCATAAACTTCATACAAGATACATTATTCTCGGATCTCCGAGAAGTCGTGCTCATGTCGTCACTACCTATACATACGCTACTGTCTACACGACATGTCATCGATTACAAAAGTTGGGTTACGCTACCCTAGCTGCCCTACTTGGCAACCGTAACCCCCTACTCGGAGTAGAACTCGACCTCCTGTGGGTCGTCCTCCTCCGGTACCTCTGCTGGTGGCTCGGGGTCTACCACCTCTTCTCCCATTCCGGGTTCTCCTATGGCTGGAAGACCCAAGACTACCGGTACGCCCAATACCGGGGGCACGAGGTCCTGCAAGGCATGCACCTCGTCCATAGCTTGGTTGTAGTCCTCTTCCCAGCCTTGTCCTTCCTCAATAGCGTCGTCCCGCTCTTGAGCAAGGTCCTCATTCTGCTGGGTTAGGGTCTGCACCAGCTCTTGCAACGCTGCGATGTCAACACGGCTCTTCTTCTTTGCCTTCTTCAGACGACGCAACTGATTGTGTTGTTCATTCAGTCGCTTGATCGTTGGAAGGAGCACATTGCGGAGTACGTTGTGAGCACCCTCGAAATGATCTCCACGGCTTGTGCTCTCCTTGAGCTTGGTGGCGAGATGCTCCGTATGAACAGCTTGGCTGTCCATCACAGCGTTTCCCGCCCTCATTTGGAGGCTGAGGTTTGCCTCCGCGGGGT
The DNA here is from genome assembly GCA_030760725.1 of Neostapfia colusana. NCBI lineage: Eukaryota > Viridiplantae > Streptophyta > Magnoliopsida > Poales > Poaceae > Neostapfia > Neostapfia colusana. Next base: position 8,352 of record JASWHV010000664.1, read on the forward strand.
TGTACCTTGGGCAACTCGGGTCTGTTGCCTCCAGGTACCTCTCTTCCCACACATGCTGAGCTCATCCCTCCACCGGAACGAGTGCGTATGGTGTGCCCTCCATAGCCTGCACATGCAGTTGGCAGAAACGTGACATAGCGTCGCGGGCTGCCACTTGCCACATCCCTTCCGGTTGTCTTCCTCTCACCGTGACGGTGAATGGCACCCAACTGGGTGGCGTAGGTCCTGCAGGAACCTCGACATGGATCGTCCACGTCTTGTTCCCCTCTTCGCCTTCTTCCTTGGCAAAGTATTGCGGCATCTGGTTGTACCCGAAATATTGGAGCATTTGCCACAATGCTTCCGGGTAGCCGCTACGGTCAGAGCAGTGGGAAACTACCCACCCGTTCTCCAACCGTTTATCTGCTGCCATCTGTAAAAATATATTTGAGAAATGTCAAATATTTATTTAAACAGTAAACCATTGAGTTATAACATAAGATATGTCCTTGAACTCATAACACTTGGAAACATAGTTCAAATTTTTAAACAAATTTGACTGCTGATCTGCTGTTCCCATGACAGCCTTGACCAGTTTCCATTTCAACCTGATTTAGGCCATGTTAACAGCAAAACTAATTCTGGAGCTCAACATCAAAGTTAAAGCTAACTTCAATAGCTTTCCAGAAAGTGTTTTCTTGGCCTCAGATCTGTCCTGGTTCAAAAGTTATGAGATGTCAAAGTTAACAGAATTTCTGGGAACAATTGGACAGCACCTCCCTGCCTTAGGTACTGATCTGATCCAACAATCTCAGTTACTTCTGTTCCTAATCTGACAAAACTTTCTGTTACAGAGTTGTAACCCATCTCATAAGCTTTCCAGAACTAACTCATTTTCTATTTTTTGGATTTTTATGCAGGAAGTTATGCTCAATTTACAAAGAGTCTACAGAGAGTCTTTACCCTGTCCTGTTTTCTGGACAGTTCCAACTCTACTGCATTTTTCAAGTGGTTAAGGGATGAAACACCTCTGGACCTCAACAGAAAAGTTGTAAAGCCCTTCCAAAGCTTTCCAGAATTGTATCATACGACCCCAATCTCGAAAGAACTCAACCTCTAGCCTCTGATTAACTTCAGCCTTGATTCAGCTGAAAACAGAGTGCTCTGTCCTTAACAACCTATAAGTTGAAAACTTGTTAACTTTGAATATCCTGTTCAAGGGAAGGAGTTACATCAAGTTTTACTACTTTGGATCAAAACCTTCAAGTTTTTAAATGAAGTTGTTTATTTAATGGGGTGTGACGTCGATGCGTCACCAGATTATGTCGGTACTACGTCCTCACAAAGGAAAAACCTATACCGGACTTAGCCGGCTTCGTTAGTTCAGTGGCACTACTCGTCACTTGCACACGGATGCTACACGTCTACCGTTTCGTGGTCAGGCTACCTGCAGAAACTCAAACAATCATCAGACTCGGCTGCATACCGAGCCCGGAATCCATACAGTTGGTACACCCGGCCGTCATCACTCGCCCGGATGTTCTCAAGCCAAACACGCCTTGAGTTACGTGTTCACGTTTCAGACCACGTGACGGGGTCTCCCATGTTGCACCACGCACGCCAGGGACAGGCGTTGCTTGAATACCCCAAACGACATTAAGAGTCGTAGAGGATATCAAAGCGGGTCGGGTTACCTGCCACCCGTGGGGCTCCACCCTTCAGCTTGTGCGCACTGGTGGACAGCGCTTACGTGCACCCCCCAAGACATGAACGTCCCGAGATGCACGATTTTCTGACATAACAAATAGGTTAATATGCCACTTTCTATATGCTAATAACATCCTTATACGGGCTACTAACTCGTTCCTCACTGGATTTTTGAAAAAGAAGACCTTTGTACTGTGTAAATCTTCAAGCGAGCTCTGATACCACGCTGACACGACCCCATTGGTCCTGTCGAGCCAGGATCACGCTGAGGGGTGCTGCGTTGCACAGCACCGTATAACACACGTCAAAGGTGCAAAGCGGAAGCGGAAGTTTTATTACATAAACAAGTTTATGAACATGTTTACATCAAAATAAGTTCAGTCTACACTCGCGGGCGTAGACTAAGCATCAAGTGCACGTTCAGCCCTTGAACGTGTCCTTGCTAGCACACACGCACACTAACTCTGCGGCGTGCACGACTCCCACTCGACGGGGTTCCCCTCCTGGGGTTCCGTCTCCTCTTCGGGAGTCCCTTCCTCATAGAACCCTGCAAAAGCTTCAAACACAAGCAGTGAGCACGAAGGCTCAGCAAGTCTGACCCGTCTCACCTAAACATGGAACTTCTACATGAGGGTAATGGGTTGCATGAGGTAAAAATCATTTGCAAGGACTCGCCTAATTAGTAGAACCTTACTTTCAAGTTTTAGCAGCAGGTTGTGGCGAACCTTACGCTAAGGCACATGAGAGAGCCGCAATCAAACAAGAAACGCATTTCTCTCATGTACTTTGCCCAAAGTTGAAAAGAACTTTAATTAGCTCTAAGCTACAACATATCATTAACAATCACTGTCCAGCTTTCAATCAGCAACATTTTAACATGTAACTAGCCTGTTCTTTCTACGTCACGGTACAGTGAACAAGTGGTACTCACTGACCGCGAGGGACGGCGATTATAATCGATTTACACCTGCAGGGTTACCCGAACAACCCGTCACGTACGCCCGTACTCGATGTTGCCTACAACAACCATCACGGACGCCGTACGCGACTACCTTTCACCCGTTAGCCAAATATTGAACCGGTCCCATCGTCCCGAGCAAGAGGTCTCTGCACGCGCATCTCCGTGCCGCCAGCCGATTTACACCTCAAGCTCTCAACCTACCCTCTGAACGACGGGCAATGCCTCAATAACCAGCTACCCGAGTTACATCAGTTTCCCGGTTCCCATATAGCCGGTAGGTCTTCGGTACTGTTCTAGCTTGTTCAACAGGCCCGCACACGGCTCGGTCCTCAATCGACACAAGCGGAGCTACAGCACACAGGCCCCAAAGTCCTGCTGCCCTTACTCTCCGCTCGGTCTCATTTTCTTGCCATGTGTTCATGTGCTATCTCTACCCGAGCAATGTGCCTCTAGCCTATTCTCACGAGTAGTTCCAACTACTCGACTTGTACCGAATCCTACTCTATCCTAGCAATGCAGTAGCTAACGGGGTTTGCAATCCTAAACCCCAACCCATGGTTTTCTTGGCTATGCAGTGGGGTTTCCAAACAAGACTCTAATGCACAGAATAAAGGAAACAAGTATGTGCTCAAAACAATAAAAATTTGTAAAATGGTTAATGCAAACCGGAGCTTGCCTTGCTGCTCTTGGTCGTAGGCTACTTCGGGTTCCTCCTCGACCTTAGCAACTACATGATAAGAGCAATGTATGTATTAATTTAAATGCATTTGTATTATCTTTGAAGTTGTGAAGTCTATAACCTTTGCTAGACAGACCTAATGACTGTGAAACTTTTACTGTGGCTTGGTTACAACCTAAACAGAGACTTGGTCAAGTTTTAGTTGCAGAAAAGCTCATTTGAGCCCTCCACAATTAATTATGTCCTTGACCTTAATTGGAACTCTTAGGGTGTTCTAGGAATTTTCATGAGACAAACTATGACTTTCTGAAAACTAGATTTTCAGAGGGTTCTAATGGAGTTGGTCTCACTTAATTTGGAAGTCCCTAACTAAAGATATGAGCTAAACAATTTCAGAGAAAATTCTGAAAATGTTTCTGAACATTTTCTATTTTCTCTGGAACAGTTTCACTAATCACACCATTAGGTGGATTAAATGAGATCAAATGGATCTGAAATTTTTATGGTAGTTCAGGGATATTTTGGTGAATATCCCAGCAAAATTTCAGGATTTTCCTCCACAGGATTCTCCAGTTAAAATTCCTAACAGTTTAAAATTTGAGGAATTAATTCTGGAAAATTAAGGGTTTTCATGAAGTGAAACTTGATTTGCGGGAAAGTACTCGGAGAGCTGAATCCAGCAAAATTTGGTTCACTCAATTTGGAGCTTTCTAGCCAAAGTTATAAGGATTTGAAGTTTGAACTGAAACTGAAATTCGGGAAAAAGTTTAAACTCTGGCTTGTGGGCCCCGCACACAGTGCGTCGTCTCCCTCCTCGCGCCAACTGCGCGGCGGCGGCGATCTCCGGCGACCCTCGCCGGAACTGAGTTCCCGGCCACCCCCCGGCCCGAAACTTGCCGCCTGCCCCTATACTGACCCCCTGGACTCGATGGTGGGGTTGCCGGCCGCCGGCGATGACCGGAAACCCGTGCGCACCGATGACAGCACCTGCTAGGGTTCCGGTGAGGTCGGTCCCGCTCTCCCGTGCACCAAATCGACCGGAAATCGGTCGGAGAGCATCAGTAGAGCATGGGAAACACGAACCAGGGCTGGGTGGAAGCTAGAAATACCGGCAACTAGGCTCTAGACGGTGAGCCGAGGTGTTCAGCCATGGCGGCGGGGAAAACAGCCATATCATGGCCGATTCTCGATGGTTTTCTCTAATTCCAGTTCGAGCGTGGGCGCTATCGTGCGTAGAAGCTACTAGGTAACGAGCTCGTCCAACCCTCGTGCATAGAGCACGAATTTCACCCGAAGGTGAGCTTGGTCCTTATGAACTGATCAAGAGTAAATTTGGAAATTCTCGGCCGAGGGTTGATCAATCGCCAAACGGCTTTCGGCTACTCCATCTACATACAATCACGCACCTTTCTTGTGTAGAGAAGAGGACGTGACAACGGCTGTGCTGTGCTGTCCACGAGAGCCCGATCGGCGGCGATGCTTGGTTCGCCGGAGAAATGGTTTGGTACAGCTCGAGGACGCTTGCTCACTGGCCAACACGATGTCTAGGAGGTTGCTCACGATCTCTTGGTGCCATTTTGCTGTGGAGGAGGCGGTGCTCGCGAGTGATCGGGCTTTATCAAACGTGAGCTCGGGCGGCGGCGATGGCAGTGGAAGAACAGGTCGTGCACGTCGGCAGCTCGGGGAATGGGCGACTGAAGCACGCCGGGGAGGGGATAAGTAGCCCGGCGACTGGTCTCTGGCTTGGGGCGCGCAGCAGGAGCTGGCGCCGGCTGCCCCCTCGGTGGCGCGCGCACACTGCACCCGGGAACCGATGGAGCTGCGTTTCAGTCGGTTTGTGTTGAAGTAGAGACTGACATGTGGGTCCCACCCCCCATTTTAACCTCTGAAATTTACTCCTAATCACTGTTGTAAACAGTGAACCCCATACTACCCTTGGCAATTCAAATTATTCACCCATGAGCCATTTGAATTGATCCAAGTTCAAATGAGGTTTGGTTTGAATGAATTTCAGCACAAGTTCAGTTTGAAATTCAAATAAAGTTTGAATTTCTCCCCCTTAGCTCATGTCAAGATCAACTCCAAATGGAGTGAAAATTGGTGTGTGAGCTCACAAAAATGTGCTGAGTAAGAATATGCCTTCCACTTTTAAATTCATGGGATAAAAACAGTTTGAATTTGAATAAGGTTTCAAACTGCCCTCTTCCTAACTATACCCAAACTGACCTCAAAAGGTTTTGAATTTGGGTGAAACTTGGCAGGGACATCCTTAGTAAAGTGTAGGAGTTTTCATATGTCCAGCCCATCTATATCACATGTGGGAAATACCACTTTTGCAATGTGTAAGTTTGTTCTCTAATGAGCATGTTGATAATTGTTACTTGCTCTTCATTTGTGTTCATCATTCTTCCTCAAATGAGGTGTGTGGTGTGGTGATGAACACTGCAAATGTGTGTCAAAAACTGAGGCCCTTATATTCCTCCCCCCTTAAAAGAATCTCGTCCCGAGATTATAAGGTGAAAATGAGAGAGAGGACGGTGGAAAATTACCGAATATGTGACGTGAAAAAGTCGGGGTAGTTAGTGCGAAGGACTACCCATTCCTTTCCAAGATCAGGACTACCCATTCCAAGAGCAGCAGGAAGGAGGCAAGTGTCCTTGACCACTTTGATCCTATGCTAGGATGTGTAGATAGAATTATTTGCATTGTCAAATGAAATATGAAACCCATGCTAGGAAGTTTCCCTAGAATTGCATTATCTTGTTTCCTTGTAGCTTGGGTTGGGATTCATTTTATCATGTCATTTATTATTATGCATATGCTTAGCCATGCTTAGAATGGGATATTTGGGAGATGAAATCATCAGTTTATTTTACCATACTCTTGAATGAGATATTGTGAGTTATGTAGAGGTAGGGATCAAGGCAAGTTGGATGTTTTGGTTGGTGCTGGGTGCACGAGACTCGGGTTTGTGTTTAGTACTTGCCTGGATCCTAAGGACTGGTTCATGGAGCATGTAACCTGGCTTTACCGTGCCAACCACATGCTGAGATGGGGCAGCTTAGCCAATTAATTAGGTGTATCCCCGGCGTAGTATGGGTGTGTTGGATGGTGCGGGGAATAGGTGTCAGCTGGACTACCGTATGAACCGCAAGGCTCAAGAGGGGGCCACTGCAGCAGGGTTGGAGCCTCTTGTATGCTGTTAGGGGTGAAACCTCAGTGGGCCCACGCTCGTCGGGAATCCCTTTGTAAAGGCTTCGTAGTGATCTCCTGGCTACACACCTGGGAAGTGTAAATGTGGTTCGTAGCCACTGGCATAATGGAGGTTCTTTTAGTCCACCCGACAACGGGGGATGAAATCACTACATGTGGGTACAGTGGTGCAAACTCTGCAGAGTCAAAACTGTCATGACAGCCGTGCTCACGGTTAAGAGCGGCTTGGACTTATTCATGATTATAGGATGATGGCTTTGGAAGTTGAGGATGTTAAGCGGGGAGCTTGACATTGGATATGATGATTATGGTTACTTGATGAAGGGTTGGGAGTTTGGGACCATTTCACCTGTATAGTAATGTAGGTGTTAAATAAGCTAAGGTGATAGGTATTCATTGCGTAGTGCTTTAACCATGAGTTCAACCTCCCATTGTTCTAGCCATGCATGACATAACTTTCCCACACTTGCTGAGTACCATCGGTACTCAACCTTGCATATTTTGTTGGTTTATATTGCTGCTCAGGTCAAGATAATGAGGTGGTGTATAATGACCAAGACTTTGGACCAAGAAGGTTTCTAGGTTCATGGAGACCCCCGGGCAACGCCTGTGACGGAGCCCACAAGAATAATATTCCGCTGCTATTTTATTTACTTGTTATGAACTTATTATCGTCCATCGAGACATATGCTATGTAAGACTTATTTATATTCGACACCTGGCTTGTAATAAATGATGCTTCACTATTTGTCATCACATGTATGAGAAAACGATCCTGGCATACATGTGATATTCACTCGGTCGTTCTTCGGAGAAATCGGGTGCGACACCCGAGCTTCTCCCGAGAGCGCCACCGTGGGGAGGCCGCCGCGCCACCACCTGCTTGCCGCCCACGGTCGCTGAACCGACTCCCAGGGCCCTTATCTAGGCGTCCGAGCAGCCGCCGGTGCTCCCCATCCCTACCCCGACGCGCTCTCGCCCAACAGACTGAAACTCCTCGCCGCCCGAGTGGATTTTCGGTCCCTCATCGCCCGGCCGATCCAGTGACCCTCCCGGCGATCTGAGGCCAGCACCGGGTGCGCCAAGCCACCTTCAACACCTTCGCATCGGTTCCAGACCCTACGCAGCCTTCCCCGAGCTCCACCGCGGCGATCTTTGCCCTGCCGGTTTAGCTCGAGCCGCCGCTGCGGGAACCGCCCTTCCGGCCACCACAGCCCACCGCTCACGGAGCTGTAAACAGCAAAGAGGTTCGCCTTCAACCCCTCTTTCTTTTCCATAAGCTCCGGCGGCGTGACAAGCGCTGCTCAAGCCGGAATTTTATGTTTTCGCGACGGTGTGCAAAAGTGAGGTTTGCACCGATCCGAGAAATTCATAAGCCACATTGCATCATTCGTCCTCTCATGGAGAGGATCACTTCTAGTAGCCTGTGCGGGCCCATAGGAGCAGGAACCACGAAGAACCGTGGAGAGAAACCGCTGTTCTTCGAGTTTTAGTAGAAATCACGATTTCCGGCCTAGGTCGCACGGTGACAGCCCAACACAGCCCTTCCCGAGCTCCGTGGAGCTCATGTCGACCTTTCCTATGGTCCACTGATGCTCGACGACCCTTAGCTTGATCGGGGGAGGTGCTAGGGAGGGAGGACAACGCGACCGAAGTTCTCCCGAGGCTGCGGCTCGACGCCGACCAGGTGGAGGCCGTTGTCATGACGAGCTGACCCCAGAGTCCTGTTCCCCGAGTGAAAGTAGGCAGGGGCGGCCAAAATCGTGAAGTTTGGAGCTTTATAGAAGCCGGCGACGAGCCCTCCGGCGAAGTTCCCCGGCGACAGAGCGCGGGCGTCGGGAGGTTGACGAAGGGGTGGACCCCAGCTGTCAGCGGGAGATATTTTAAATCGGGATCGGGCTGCGGCCGGGATCAGCTGTGCTGGAGCGCAAATACCCTGTGAGCCCCGGTGTGCCGGACACCTCCGCGCTCGACACGTGTCCCCGCGGGCCCCGAGAGTTTAAACTTTTTCCCCGATTTTCAGAATTCTTCCAAACTTCAAATCCTCATAACTTTGGCTAGAAAGCTCCAAATCAAGTGAACCAAATTTTGTTGGATTCATCTTTCCGAGCACTTTCCAGCAAATCAAGTTTCACTTCATTAAAACCCCTATTCCTCCAGAATTAATTCCTCAAAATTTAAAGTGTTAGGAATTTTAACTGGAGAATCCCTTGGAGGAAAATCCTGAAATTTTGCTGGGATGTTCACCAAAATATCCCTGAACTACCATAAAAATTTCAGACCCATTTGAGCTCATTTGATCCACCTAATAGTGTGATTAGTGAAACTGTTCCAGAGAAAATAGAAAATGTTCAGAAACATTTTCAGAATTTTCTCTGAAATTGTTTAGCTCATATCTTTAGCTAGGAACCTTCAAATTAAGTGAGACCAACTCCATTAGAACCCTCTGAAGATCTAGTTTTCATAAAGTCATAGTTTGTTTCATGAAAATCCTTAGAACACCCTAAAAGCCTTCAATTAGGGTCAAGTACATGATTAATTGTGGAGGGCTCAAATGAGCTTTGCTGCAACTAAAACTTGACCAAATCTCTGTTTAGGTTGTAACCAAGCCACAATAAAAATTTCACAGTCATTGGGCTTGTCTAGTAAGAGTTATAGACTTCACAAGTTTAAAAGTTAATACAACTGCATTTAAATTAATACATGTATTGCTTCTATCATGTAGTCGCTAAGGTCGAGGAGGAATCCGAAGTCCTAGACTTCGTTACTCCAGAGGAACAGCTAGCCTATGACCAAGAGCAGCAAGGCAAGCTCCGGTTTGCATTAACCTTTTGCAAATTTTTATTGTTTTGAGCACATCTTTGAATACTATTATTCTTTGCATTAGAGTCTTGTTTAGAAACCCAAGTGCATAGCCAAGAAAACCATGGGTTGGGATTAGGATTGAAAACCCCGTTAGCTACTGCAATGCTAAGATAGTGTAGGATTCGGTACAAGTCGAGTAGTTGGAACTACTCGCGAGCATAGGCTAGAGGCACTCGACTCGGGTAGAGATAGATGGCAAGAAAGTTGAGACCGAGCGGAGAGTAAGGGCAGCAAGACTTTGGGGCCCATGTGCTGTAGCTCCGCTTGTGTCGATTGAGGACCGAGCCATGTGCGGGCCTGTTGAACAAGCTAGAACAGTACCGAAGACCTACCGGCTATATGGGAACCGGGAAACCGATGTAACTCGGGTAGCTGGGTATTGAGGCATTGCCCGTCGTTCAGAGGGTAGGTTGAGAGCTTGAGGTGTAAATCGGCTGGCGGCACTGAGTTGCGCGTGCAGAGACCTCTTGCTCGGGACGATGGGACCGGTTCAATATTTGGCTGACGGGCGAAAGGTGGTTGCGTACGGCGTCCGTGATGGTTGTTGTAGGCAACATCGAGTACGGGCGTACGTGACGGGTTGTTCGGGTAACCCTGCAGGTGTAAATCGATTATAATCGCCGTCCCTCGCGGTCAGTGAGTACCACTTGTTCACTGTACCGTGACGTAGAAAGAACAGGCTAGTTACATGTTAAAATGCTGCTGATTGAAAGATGGACTTTGCTTGTTAATGGTTTGTTGTAGTTTAGAGCTAACTAAAGTTCTTTTCAACTTTGGGCAAAGTACATGAGAGAAATGCGTTTCTTGTTTGATTGCGGCTCTCTCATGTGCCTTAGCGTAAGGTTCTCCACAACCTGCTGCTAAAACCTGAAAATAAGGTTCTACTAATTAGGCGAGTCCTTGCAAATGATTTTTACCTCATGTAACCCATTACCCCTCATGTAGAAGTTCCATGTTTAGGTGAGACGGGTCAGACTTGCTGAGCCTTCGTGCTCACTGCTTGTGTTTGAAGCTTTTGCAGGGTTCTATGAGGAAGGGACTCCCGAAGAGGAGACGGAACCCCAGGAGGGGAACCCCGTCGAGTGGGAGTCATGCACGCCGCAGAGTTAGTGTGCGTGTGTGCTAGCAAGGACACGTTCAAGGGCTGAACGTGGACTTGATGCGTAGTCTACGCCCGTGAGTGTAGACTGGAACTATTTTGGTGTAAACATGTTCATAAACTTGTTTATGTAATAAAATTCTGCTTCCGCTTTGTACCTTTGACGTGTGTTATCCGGTGCTGTGCAACGCAGCACCCCTCAGCGTGATCCTGGCTCGACAAGACCGTTGGGGTCGTGTCAGCGTTGGTATCAGAGCTCGCTGGAGGTTTAACGCACTACAAAGGTCATCTTTTTCAAAAATCCAGTGAGGAATGAGTTAGTAGCCCGTATAAGGATGTTATTAGCATATATAAAGTGGCATATTAACCTATTTGATTATGTCGGAAAAGCGTGCATCTCGGGACGTGTATGTCTTGGGGGGTGCACGTAAGCGCTGTCCACCAGTGCGCACAAGCTGAAGGGTGGAGCCCCACGGGTGGCAGGTAACCCGACCCGCTTTGATATCCTCTACGACTCTTCATGTCGTTTGGGGTATTCGAGCAACGTCTATCCCTGGCATGCGTGGTGCAACTTGGGAGACCCCGTCACGTGGTTTGGAACGTGAACACATAACTCAAGGCGCGTTTGGCTTAAGAACATCCGGGCGAGTGATGACGGCCGGTTGTACGAACTGTATGGATTCTGGGCTCGGTGTGCAGCCGAGTCTGATGATTGTTTGAGTTTCTGCAGGTAGCCTGACCACGAAACGGTAGACGTGTAGCATCCGTGTGCGAGTGACGTTTAGTGCCACTGAAATAACGAAGCCGGCTAAGTCCGGTATAGGTTTTTCTTTGTGAGGACGTAGTACCGACATAATCTGGTGACGCATCGACGTCACACCCCAACTAAATGAACAACTTCATTGTAAAAACTTGAAGGTTTTGATCCAAAGTAGTAAAACTTGATGTAACTCCTTCCCTTGAACAGGATATTCAAAGTTAACAAGTTTTCAACTTATAGGTTGTTAAGGACAGAGTACTCTGGTTTCAGCTGAAGTAGGGCTGAAGTTGATCAGAGGTTAGAGGTTGAGTTCTTTCGAGGTTGGGGTCATATGATACATTTCTGGAAAGATTTGGAAGAGCTTACAACTTTTCTGTTGAGGTCCAGAGGTGTTTCATCCCTTAACCAATCGAAAAATGCAGTAGAGTTGAAACTGTCCAGAAAACAGGGCAGAGCAAAGACTCTCTGTAAACTCTCTGTAAATTGAGTATAACTTCCTGCATAAAAATCCAAAAATAGAAAATGAGGTAGTTCTGGAAATCTTATGAGATGGGTTACAACTTTGCAACAGGAAGTTTTGTCAGATTAGGAGCAGAATTAACTGTAATTCTTGGATCAAATCAGTACCTAAAGCAGGGAGGTGCTGTCCAATTTTCTCCAGAAATTCTGTTAACTTTGACATCTCATAACTTTTGAATCAGGACAGATCTTAGGCCAAGCAAATACTTTATGGAAAGCTATTGAAGTTAGATTTAACTTTTATATTGAGCTCCAGAATTGGTTTTGTCTTTAGCATGGCCTAAATCAGGTTGATATGGAAACTGGTCAGGGCTGTCATGGGAACAGCAGATCAGCAGTCAAATTTGTT
>JASWHV010000665.1:0-20401 GCA_030760725.1 Neostapfia colusana
GTGCAGTTTGAAATTCAAATAAAGTTTGAATTTACCCCACTTAGCTCATGTCAAGATCAACTCCAAATGGAGTGAAATTTGGTGTGTGGGCTCACAAAAATGTGCTGAATAATAATATGCCTCCCACTTTTGAATTCATGGGATAAAAATCGTTTGAATTTGAATATGGTTTCAAACTGCCCTTTTTCTAGCTATACCCAAAATGACCTCAAAAAGGTTTTGAATTTGGGTGAGACTTGGCATGGACATCCCTAGCAATGTGTAGGAGTTTTCATATGCCCAGCCCATCTATATCACATGTGGGAAATACCACTTTTGCAATATGTGACTTTGTTTTCTAATGAGCATGTTGATGGTGGTTACTTGCTCTTCATTTGTGTTCATCAACTTTGTTCAAATGAGGTGTGTGTGTATGGTGATGAACACTTCAAATATGTGTCAAAAACTGAGGCCCTTACAGCATTATAACAACTTATGCATATACATGTCGATAGTGCACACGACAAAGGACTTCGACGGAGTCACCATTTGAAGTGTGGATCTGTTGATCAAGCTCAGGAGGATCAAGGGATAGAAGATCACTAACTGATTATATGTATTACTCCACTGCAAAACAGGCAAGCTTGCATTTAACAACTTTTAAGTTTTTACTTTGTATTCACTCTGTTGGTTAGGAAACGAAATGTGCATTAGGTCTAGTTGATTTGATACTCCTCTTGCATGACTAGAAAACCCATGGAGTATTGGGTAGATGTCTTTTTATCATGTAGACACTACCATGCTTACGTAGGGTTCAGTAGAAGTCTAGTGGTTGGACGCTACTCGCAGGAATAGGAGAAAAAGGGGCCATGGGATCGGTTTAGAAATTTGTTAGCAAGTTAAAGTTGAGACCGGGAAGGTTGTAGGAGCAACATGACATAGGGGCCTGGGTGCATTAGACCTGTCCGTGTCGGTCAAGGAGGGATCCGTGTGCGTCCCTGTTGAGCAAGTTTAAGTTGTGTACCGGACTCATGCTGGCTATATGGGACCCAGTAAATCAATGTACCTCGGGAAGCTTGCGTTGGGACTTTTCCGGTCGCCTCAGGCGGACGGCCGGTGTGCAGTATGTGGGTAACTCTCTCATGACATCTCATGTCGGTAGGTGCACCATGAGAGGGGCTACTGTATGGGACGATTGGATCGATTTGACGTAGGTGAAACTTGGGAAAGGCTGCCACGTACGACGTCTAGGATGGTTGCTGTAGGCAATATCGAGTACGGGCGTACGTGTCGTGTAGTCCGGGCGTATTTTGGTTTGAATCACCGTCGCTCGCGGATATTTGAGCATACTTGTTCTCACAGTCGTGACGTAGTTAAGAACTTGCATGAGATAAGGACTAATCACTATTAATTGAAGTTGATACTAGCCTTGTATTGTTACTTTGAATGAATAGATTAGTGCAAACTCGATTCATTTTCACTGTGAGCAAGTTACATAGGGGGAAAGCGTTTCTTGTTTGATTGTGGACTCCCGATGTGATATACCCAAGATTATTTGTAATTTTCTGCTCATAAGACCTGAAAATAAGGATCAACATTTAGGAGAGTTCTTTATGCAATTCGCTCTCCTATGTTTATGTCTTTATCCTCATGTAGAGTTTCATGATTAGGTTCGACGTTTAAGTCTTGCGGAGCTTTATGCTTATGGATACTATACTAGTTGTTTTGCAGGTATTGTCTCTATGCTATGAGTACAGTTGTCCGATGAGGCTCGGAACCCTCCGAGTGGATACTCATGAGCAACCTTGCCACTGCGGCTTGTTATTCATGTTGCTAGTAAGAAACGTCTGCGGGCTGAACGGTTTCTTTGATGCTAAGTTAGATATGAGTCGTGAGAGTTGTATTAGTCTTCCGCTGTAGTATTTGAGGTAAAGTATTTGTAAAGTACGCTTTGTACGCTTCTGCAAATGATTTATGTAATATGGGTTCCTTTACACGTGTGTGGTCGGGTGCCGCATCACATGGCACCACCCAATGCGATTCCCGGGCGAGCGGCATGACCCTGTGAGCTGGGGCGGTCCCTCATAGCGTGGTATCAGTGCCGCATCCGGAATAGCGCATGGATTGAGGATCATATTACGATAAAAACTTAGGAAATGGTGAGAAAATGGTACTAGGCCCACATAAGGACTACTATATTATTATAATATGAAGGTGGCAACCTAACTTACTTGCTTATGTCTGAAAATCATGCATCTCAGGACTTTTCATGTCTTGGGGGGTGCTTGTAAGCGCTGTCCACCAGTGCGCACAAGCTGAAGGGTGGAGCCCCATGGGTGGCATGTAACTCGACCCGCTCATATGTTCTCTACGACTCTTCGTGTCGTTTGGAGTATGTGAGCAACGCCAGTCCCCGGCGTGCTATGGGCAAGTAGGTGGAGACCCTGTCACATGGTTGGTAATATGAACACATATCTCAAGGCGTGTTTGGCTTGAGAACACCGTGCGACTGACAACGAACGGGTGTATGCAACTGTTATGGAGCCGGATTCAGTTGTGCGACTGAGTCCGATGATTGTGTGGTTTATGCAGGTACACTAACCACGAAAACCGTATTACGAGTAGAACACGTTTGCGAGTGACCTTCTTAGTGCCACCTATGGAGACGTATATGCCGGTGTAATCCGGTTAGGATTTTCTTTGGTGAGGCAATGTAGTACCAACATGATTCTTACGGTGCATCGACACCGCACTACACTTGATAGTTTTCTTTCCTCTGAGAAATGATTCACGAACTAACTTTCAACTAAAAATGGAAGTTTTCAGAACCGTATTAGATATGGAGCTTTAATATGAACTAAGATTCAATTAAGAGACGTGCTAAGCTTTGAAAGATCAAAAACAGAGTGCTCTGTTTCTGGCAGAAATTTTTGCTGGACATTGACAGAGCATTTATCCAATGAAGGTGTATGATACAGTTCTGGAAATATTTTTAAGTGCTCTAAAACTACTCTGTATACCTCCAGAGCAAAATTGTAACACCCCAAAACCTGTTAAGAGGGGAATTTAAAATTTTTTGGACGTGTTGCATGTGGTGCAGAAATTTAAATTTAAATTGGAATCAAATTCAACTCAAAACAGAAAAGAAAAAGAAAAAGAAAAAAAACAAAATCCCCGGCCAGTGGGCCGAAACCCACCAGCCGGCCCACCCTCTCCCGCTTCAGCCCGCAGCCCCGTGCTCCCCTCTCTCTCTCACTGACACGCGGGGCCCGCCTGTCATCCCTGACCTCCCGCTCGCGCCAACCGCCGGACTCTTCCACGCGCGCCCGATCGTAACTAACCCGGAAATCCGCGTCCCCCAGCCTGACTCCCGGTCCCGGACGACTCAAACTCGATCTAAACAAACACGCCGCCTTCCCTCGTCTATAAAAACGCCGGCATCGCCCTGTTTTTCCCCCACGATCAGCTGTTTTTTCTCCCGGTGAGAACCAGAGCTTCTCCGGCCATTTTCTCTCGATCTTCGCTCGGGATTTCTGATCTAACGCGCCGATCTTGTTCCACCGCCTCCGGGGAATCACGCAGGTGTAGAAAACTCGGTAGATTGCGCCCTAGACACAGCTCCGACGAGCATCGCCGCTGTTCCATCTCGGACCTCATCGCCGACCGCCTTCCAGGGCCTCCGAGCTCAAGAAAAACCCCGAGGTGAGATCCCCGACCTCTCCTCTACCGATCTATGCCATGAAATCCCAGTTTTAGGAAGAATAGACGAAGATACTAAGTTTTCCGGCGAGATCGCTGCCTCCCGCCGCCGCGCGCTGCCGGGCAGCGCCGCCCGCGCTCGGTCAGAGCGACATGGCCGCTTATGCGCCGTCTATTTTAAATCGCACGGTGGAATTAAAGCCCGCGCGTACCGGTTCGGCGATCTAATCTGAGCCGTCTGTTTTAAATCGGACGGTCCACGTCGGCCCCACATTATAAAGGCCGGAATTCTTACGCGCTACCCCCTGGGGATCTCGGAAAATATGAGCTAGCCCCGGAAACTTCTGATCTAGCCCCTGGAACTTCAAAAATTCTTGTAAATTCGATTAAAAATCAGTTTTAGCCCCTGGACTTAATAAAAATTAGCAAAACCCTTCTGTTATGCATAGTTAGGCCCCTGGAAATTCTTAAAATAATAAATTAGACCCTGTAGTAGGGTGAACTTACCTTTTTGACCCGATATGGTATTAAGTTTAGAAATTTGAATGTGTGACTAGGATTTAAATTTAAAAGGAAAGACAAACACATGTGCTAATTCAAGTTTAAACTCTACTAACACTTGGAAAACTTTGGAATGAACTAAAAATAAATTTTAGGCTGAAATGAAATCTGTTTGGTTGTTGTTCATATTTATTAGTTCTAGGAACACATTTTTAGGTTAATAAATAATTCTGAAAATTGGTAAAATAAATTTAAAATTAGTTCACATCAGAGGAGAAGTTCCAAAATATATTATTGATCAGAACCTATTCTGTTTAGATGATATGCCCTACTATTTAATATTAAGGTTTACTTTTAGTCATAGAAAATAAATCTGGAAAATATAGGAAAATAGGTGTGCATGACTAGAAAATGATAAATGAAGTCTCCAAATCCAAAGACTTCAGTTTAGGATTGGTAGAAGATCTGAAAACCCATTTGAAGTAGGAAGTTACCTTCAATGCAAACTTGGTAGCTAAAGAGTGTATTAAAGAAGTTATTTAAATTGGAAATTCATATATAAAGTGTGCAAATAAAAATCTGAATACAAAAGTCAGAAATCATATACATATGTGTAAAAGCGCATATAGACCATAAATCAACACATGTAGAGTAAACACAACACATAGAAATGTGGATGATTATCATATGTATGTATGTGTGGAGTGAAAGTGTGAACTATGTCTTATGGATTGTTGTTTTCCTTTGCTATGTGTGTTGACATGAGTAGAACCTGCCCCAGAGCAAGTTCTTCCCTTCCAAGAACAAGACTTCCCATTCCCAGAGCAGCAGGAAGAAGGCAAGTGTCCTTGACCACTTTGATCCTATGCTAGGATGTGTAGATAGAATTGTTTTGCATTGTCAATTGAAATATGAAACCCATGCTAGGAAGTTTCCCTAGAATTGCATTATCTTGTTTCCTTGTAGCTTGGGTTGGGTTTATTTTATTATGTCATTAAGTCATATTACTTATGCTTAGCCATGCTTAGAATAGGATAAGAGGGATATGAGATCATCAATTTATTTACCTTACTCTTGAATGAGATGCTATGAGTTATGTAGAGGTAGGGATCAAGGCAAGTTGGATGTTTTGGTTGGTGCTGGGTGCACGAGACTCGGGTTTGTGTTCAATACTTGCCTGGATCCTAAGGACCGGTTCATGGAACATGTAACCTAGCTTTACCGTGCCAACCACATGCTGAGATGGGGCAGCTTGGCCAATTAATTAGGTGTATCCCCGACGTAGTATGGGTGTGTTGGATGGTGCGGGGAATAGGTGTCAGCTGGACTACCATATGAACCGCAAGGCTCAAGAGGGGGCCACTGCAGCGGGGTTGGAGCTTCTTGTATGCTGTTAGGGGTGAAACCTCAGTGGGCCCACGCTCGTCGGGAATCCCTTTGTAAAGGCTTCGTAGTGATCTCCTGGCTACACACCTGGGAAGTGTGAATGTGGTTCATGGCCACCGGCATAATGGAGGTTCTTTAGTCCACCCGGCAACGGGGGATGAAATCACTACATGTGGGTACAGTGGTGCAAACTCTGCAGAGTCAAAATTGTCATGACAGCCGTGCTCACGGTCAAGAGCGGCTTGGACTTATTCATGATTAGAGGATGATGACTTTGGAAGTTGTGGATGTTAAGCGGGGAGCTTAACATTGGAAATGATGTTATAGTTATTTGATGATGGGTTGGGAGATTGGGGCCATTTCACCTATGTAGTAATGTAGGTGCTTAATAAGCTAAGGTGATAGGTATTAATTGCGTAGTGCTTTAACCTTGAGTTCAACCTCTCCTTGTTCTAGCCATGCATGACATAACTTTCCCACACTTTCTGAGTACCAATGGTACTCAACCTTGCATATTTGTTGGTTTAAATTGCTGCTCAGGTCAAGGGGATGATGTGGTGTTCAGTGACCAAGACTTTGGACCCGGAGAAGGATTCTAGGTTCATGGAGTCCCCCGGGCAACGCCTGTGACGGAGCTCACAAGAATAATATTCCGCTGTGTAAGAGCCTCTGATACCATGTGTGACGAGCTCTGATGCCACGCTAAGACGGCCCCACGGGACCTCGTTGGGTGGTGCCGTGTTATGCGGCACCCAACAGCACACGGGTCGATGAACACCCATCATATTACATAAATAGTTTGCGGAAGCGTACAAGATTGTTTTACAAATAAATATATATCAGAGTAAACTACAGCGGAAGACTATCACTCTCACGACTCATATCTAAACTAGCAACAAAGAAACAGTCCAGCCCGCGGACGTTTCTTACTAGCAACACGAAGATCAATCTGCAGCGGCGAGGATGCTCTTTGAGTAAACACTCGGAGGTTCCCGAGTCTCATCGGCATCCCTTCTCATAATAAGCGAGTCAATTACCTGCAAAACAACTCGGATAGCATCCGTGAGCATAACGCTCAGCAAGACTTAACCGTCACCCTAAACATGAAACTCTAAGTGAGGTTATGGACCTAACATAGGATGGCATAAGCATAATTAACTCGCCTAAAAGTGAATCCTTACTTTCAGGTATTAATTGCAGCATTTTAAGTAACCCTGGGCACGCTACATCGGGAGTCCACAATCAAACAAGAAACGCTTTCCCCCGATGTAAATTGCTCATGGCATAAAAGAATCGAGTGTGCACTAGCCTATTCATCGAGATCCAATACAGCACTAGTATAATACTTCACATCAATATGATTAGTTCCTTTCTCATGCAAGTTCTTACTACGTCACGACTGTGAGAACAAGTATGCTCGGTCCATTCCGCGAGCGACGGTGATTCGAATCAATAACACCCGGACTACACGACACGTACGCCCGTACTCGACGTTGCCTACAACAACCATCACTGACGTCGTACGTGGCAGCCTTTCCCCCGTTTCACCCCCGCTGAATCGATCAAGTCGCCCCGTACAGTAGCTACTCTCATGGTGCACCTTCCGACGTGAGATGTCATGAGAATATTCCCCACATACTGCACACCGGCCGTCCGCCTGAGGCGACCCGAAAAGTCCCAACGACAGCTTCCCGAGGTACATCGGTTTACTGGGTCCCATATAGCCAGCATGAGTCCGGTACACAACTCAAACTTGTTCAACAGGGCCGCATACGGATCGGTCCTTGACCGACACGGACAGGTCTATAGCACCCAGGCCCCTATGTCCTGCTGCTCCTACAACCTTCCGGTCTCAACTTTTAACTTGCTAATTCAATTACGAACCAATCCCGTATGCCCCTGTTGTCCCTAAATCTGCGAGTAGCATCTCACCACTCGACTTCTACCGAACCGTACTTAAGCATGGCAGTTCTACACGGTGAAAGACACCTACCCAATACTCCATGGGTCATTTGGCTAGGCAAGAGGAGTATCAATCACTAGACCTAATGCACAGTTCATATCTTGACCGAAAGTGAGTACAAAATAAAACTTAACAGCTGTTAAATGCAAACCGGAGCTTGCCTGTTTTGCAGGGTAGTCGTATATAAGCAGTTAGTATCCTTGCAGATCCACCCTTGACTCTCCGGAGCTTGATCCACTTTGATGAATCACTCCTTTGAGTCCCCTTCGTTGTGGTCCCTATTGAAATGCATATGCATATGTTTCATGGGATGTAATGGAAAGAAGTTATAGAATTACTTTCTTAAGAACAGAGGTTGTGTGGAAAAGCCAAGCATGGCTTGGTTTGCCTCTGTTGTGCAAAGAACAGAATTAAACTAATTTGACCTTAAGGCCCTTAGCTATACACTAACCCTTTTCTCTAATGAACATAATAGATAAGCTGAAAGGATTTGAGTGCAACTGGAGAACAAGAACTCCAATGGACTCAAAACTTTTACAGCAGGTTCTATACTACCTAAGGATTTAGCTTGCCAAATTGCAGCTAATGTGGAGTCATATTGTGTCCCCCATAATTCTCACAATATCTCTTATGTATTTTTCCCTTATACATAAGTATGGAGAATAAGAACAGGGAGTTCCAGGACTTATCATGGGCTGATAATTTACATGTGAGTTTTTGATCACATGAGAGTCATCTGGTCCAAAATTCAGCCCTTTTACTTGGGTAGTTCTCCCAGAACAATTCTTTAAGCATTTATACTCAATAGAATTAATTCTGTAGTAATGTGCATTTTCATGCCCAACTAAGTGAACTACAATTCCAAGTATGTCCCATAGAGCTTGCCTAAATTTTCCTATGATTTTTGGAGCTATGGATTGCTCAGAACAGATTTTTGAAGTGGGAAACATTTTCTGAAAATGTTTCTGGACTCTTATGAACACAGCAGATTGTTTTTAGCAAATCCCTACTCAAATGATCTTCAAATGAGCTGAAAATTTGCTATGAGGTCAAAAATATGCTAAAGAATATTCTGGCAAAATTTGGGTATTTTTGGATAAAACAAACTCCTTCTATAATTCTTTTTCAGAAAACCTTCCAAGAATTTTCCAGAATTAAATATTTCGTTTCATACAAATTGGGTTGTACCTCTGGATAGTACTCTCTTAGAGGAATCCAACAAAATTTATCTCACTATTTTTGGGGCTTCCTACACCAAGTTATGCATTTTACAAGTTTGCACAACTCTCTGTTTGATTTTAAACAGCACAGTCGCGCGTAGGGCCCACGGGTCAGGTGCTTCTTCAACCTCCCGCCAGAGCCCGCGGGTGCACACCAGCAGAAAACTTGGCATGGCTCGTTCTCCCTCATTTCTCCACCAAATGAGCTCCGGTTTCGCCCTACATACTCCTGGGAACGTGGCGCAGCTGCCGGGCAAGGTTTCCCCGCATGAAAACGGCTGTAGGTGGGTCGACACCGGCGGGGCGGCTCGGGAGCTCGACATGGACGCGTTCCAGCGTGTCCAAGGCATCTCCCTGCGAGCTATGATGTCCTACAGCATCCCTATGGTTCTAGGAACATGGAACGGGGATCAGATCATGCAGGAAGTGGCTGCAACCTAGTCCTCACCGTGGACCATGGCAGTTTTGGCCGCTGGCGATGATTTCTCGTCGCCCGGGGCCTAGGAGGGTCGGTTTCCTTTAGTTTTCGGCGTGGGAGGGCGCTAGGGTATCTAGTTGCTGTGGTTTGAATTGTAGGAGGTGTGATCGATCGGTTTGGGAGAATTTCCCGAATTAAACACATGCTGTTTTATACGTGCGCCGGTGCCAAAACTCGAATTCCGGCGAGCCGGCGTCGGGGGAGAGCAAGAGGACGACGGGATGAGGATCAGTACCTCCTGGCGCACCTCTGTGACCTCTTGAGCCTGCCGGAGAGGCGCTGGGCTGGCCGGGAGACAGGGGGCAGTGGAGCAGCGCCGATGAGGTGCTCTGCTCTCGGTTTCTTTGCGAGGAGGAGAAAGCAATTGTGCCTTGCTTTGGCCGGGGGGCACGTTATCACGTTGGGGGTGCGGCCAGGACCGACCCTAGGGCGCCAGCGCGTGGAGACCGGCAGCAGGAGCTGTCACCGGCAAGCTGCTCGGTGGCGCTCGCAAGCTGCTCGGGAAAAGTTCCCACCGAGAGCAAAACTTAGGGAGTAAGTCTCCTCCTTTAGCTCTATGACCTGTGGGTCCCACCCCCCATTTCTTCACCAAATATCTTATCAAGCTGATCTTTTCACTCCCCAAAATTCTAAGTTTTAAAAAGGTGGGCTAGAATTTGAATTCTTCAAATTCAGTTTGAATTTGCAAGACTAAATCTGAATTTGGTTTAGAATTTGCAATTTCTTCTCTTTAGCTCTCCTTTGAGCCCACCCTACAATTGAAAAGTTGGTGATAACCTTGTCCCTAAAAACTCAACTATATGGCTGCATGTTAATTCAAAGTTTTTGGGTCACCATATGTGTGAACTTTGAATTTTCAAATCTGAATTTTAAACTCACATGCAAAGAGGTATTTAACTCCTTATTGGTCCAACACTTTTAAGTAAAAAGGTGAACCTCATGTTGGATGTTCATCCATGTATTACTTTGCATGAAGAAAAGTTTTAGCAAGTCCCATTTTTCATGTCTTGGCCACACATATGAACTCAAACTTTAGTTTTTATTCATACACATTTTTGGGACTTTTACATTCCTCCCCCCTTAAAAGAATCTCGTCCCGAGATTACAAAAGAGGAACGAGACGGGAGAGGTAATTACAAACTGTACAAAGCTAAAAATTCCGGATAGTTGGTGCGGAGGTAATTTTCACTTTCCCACGTCGCCTCTTCCGTGGTGTGATTACTCCACAGCACCTTGAAGAATCTGATTGTCCGGTTCCGGGTTACCCGGGTCTTTTCATCCAAAATCTGAACCGGTCGCTCGGTGTAGGTCAGGTCCGGTTTCAACTCGTCGATGTCCTCAGTGCGAACAGCAGCGGTGAATTTGAGGCACTTCCGCAGCTGTGAAACATGAAATACATCATGAACACCCGCTAGACTTGCCGGTAATTCCAGCCGGTAGGCTACGGGTCCGCACTTCTCCGTGATAGCAAAAGGACCAATAAAACGGGGAGCGAGTTTCCCCTTTACACCGAACCGGTGAATTCCCTTCATCGGAGATACACGAAGATATACGTGCTCTCCGACGTCAAAATGTAACGGCCTACGCCTTTGATCGGCGTAGCTCTTCTGTCGGGATTGGGCAGCCTTTAAGTTCTCTTGTATCAACCGAACTCGGTCTTCGGCTTCGTTGGCAAGATCAATCCCAAACAGAACTCTTTCGCCGGACTCACACCAATTCAGTGGTGTGCGACACTTCCGGCCATAGAGAGCTTCATACGGTGCCATTTTAATACTCGCATGATAACCGTTGTTGTATGAAAACTCCGCCAGCGGTAGGTGATCGTCCCAATTCCTACCGTGGTGGATGGCACATGCTCTCAACATGTCCTCGAGCACTTGATTCACCCTCTCAGTTTGTCCATCGGTTTGAGGGTGATATGCGGAGCTCCTAATCAGCTTAGTGCCCAACGAGGCATGCAGCTGCTCCCAAAACCGAGCAACGAACAACGCACCTCGATCTGAAACGATGGTCTTTGGGACACCATGTGAGCAAATAATTCTGGAGATGAATAACTCCGCATATTGCCTTGCTCGATAATGAGTGTTCACCGGTATGAAATGAGCCGACTTTGTCAACCGGTCGACAATCACCCATATCGAGTCATGCTTCCTGGATGTGAGTGGTAATCCGACGATGAAGTCCATACTCACATCCTCCCATTTCCATGCCGGAATCTTCAAAGGTTGTAGCGGTCCGGCTTTCCGCATATGATCAGCCTTGACCCGTCTACACGTATCGCATTCGGATACGTATTTAGCAATCTCCCTCTTCATCCTCGTCCACCAAAATTTCTGTTTCAAATCTTGGTACATCTTGTTACTTCCGGGATGAATGGAAAACTTTGACAGGTGGGCTTCATCCAAGATCTTCTTCCGGAGTTTCATATTGCGCGGTACCACTATACGGTTGTTAAACCATATTGTACCGTTCTCATCCTTCCGGAAACATTTCACATCTCCGTTGTCTAGTCTTCTCCGTATGTGAGACATACCTCTGTCTCTTCTTTGAGCCTCAACAATCTCTTCACGGATTGTAGGAATGAGCGCGAGATTATAAAGCGCGCCATACGGAATGACACGGAGGCTTGGTTCTTCGTCTTCTAACTCAGCAGCGGCTAAGTTGTGAACGTGGGCCTTCCGACTCAGCGCGTCGGCAACCACGTTTGCTTTTCCTTGATGATAGTGGATCTCAATTTCATAATCTTTGATGAGCTCCAACCATCTCCGTTGTCTCATATTTAGCTCCTTCTGCGTGAAGATATACTTCAGGCTTTTGTGGTCGGTGTAGAGGTGAACAAGATTACCCAGTAGGTAATGCCTCCACATCTTCAATGCCAACACCACTGCAGCAAGCTCAAGATCGTGAGTTGGATAATGCTGCTCGTGGTTTCGCAGTTGACGAGACCCATAGGCGACTACACGCCCTTCTTGCATCAGAACGCAGCCGAGACCGATGCCGGATGCATCGCAGTATACATCAAATGGCTTCGTCATGTCCGGCTGAGCAAGAACTGGAGCCGTTGTGAGATGTTTCACCAAAGTTTTGAATGCGGCTTCAAATGCTGCATTCCACATGTATTTAGTGCCCTTCTTCAGCAGCTCCGTCATTGGTTTAGCAATTTTTAAGAAGCTCGGAATGAACCTCCGATAATACCCTGCTAAACCTAGGAAACTTCGGACCTCGTGGACTGACTTGGGAGATTCCCACTTCAGCAATTGTTCAATTTTGCTGGGGTCCACGGCAATGCCCTCTGCTGAAATGATATGGCCTAGGAAAGGCACTTGATCAATCCAAAATTCGCACTTGCTGAACTTGGCATACAATTGGTGCTCCCGCAACCGTTGTAGCACAATACGCAGATGTTCAGCGTGCTCTTCTTTAGATTTGGAGTAAACCAAAATGTCGTCGATGAATACCACGACGAACTTGTCTAGCTCCGGCATGAATACAGAATTCATCAAATGCATAAAGTGTGCCGGAGCGTTGGTTAGCCCAAATGACATGACGAGGTACTCGTAGAGTCCGTATCTCGTCGAGAAAGCTGTCTTCGGTATGTCCTCCGGTCGGATCTTGATTTGATGATAGCCCGACCGAAGATCCATCTTTGAAAATACCTTTGCACCCACAAGTTGATCAAACAGGATGTCGATGCGAGGCAGAGGATACTTGTTCTTGATCGTGACAGCATTGAGAGGACGATAATCAACACATAGCCGTAGTGTTTCGTCCTTCTTCTTAACAAACAGCGCTGAGCAACCCCAAGGTGAAGAACTTGGTCGTATGAAACCCTTGCTCATGAGTTCATTCAGTTGCTCTTTCAACTCCGCTAGCTCGTTAGGTGCCATCTTGTAAGGCCTTCGTGAAATAGGCGTCGTTCCCGGCGCCAGTTCAATTTTGAACTCGACGTCCCGTTCGGGCGGCATGCCCGGTAAGTCATCGGGAAATACGTCGGGATAATCACGTACCACCGGAATATCTTCAAGCTTCAGCGCTTCCGTGTGGTAGGCCTCTACCATATCTGGATCTTCGCTGTCTAAAAACAGCGTGTGCTGTCCGTGAATCGGCGAGTCAATCTGGACAGTCCGGTTACCGATATTGAGAACGGCACCGTGACAATTTAACCAAGACATCCCCAATATAATGTCTATCTTCTGCCTACCCAACATAATCAGCGATGTTGGGTATATTTTTCCACCCAAACACAAAGCTGCTCGGGACACAATCTGATTGGCAGAGATATTTCCTCCCGGTGATCGTATAAGAAAACTCGTTGTGGGAGTATTGGTGGATAATTGGTGCTGATCCACGCATGTTTTGCTGATAAAATTGTGGGTTGCACCTGAATCAAAAAGTACCAATACGGGCACGTCCTTGAGAGTAAACATGCCCGCTAACACCGGTGCTCCCTCCGGGACATCCTCAATCGCAAGATGTTGCACACTCCCGGATTGCAATGCTGTTATGTTGACTGGAGCAGGTGGCGGCATACCACCTGAGGATGATGGCTGTCTGGTGTTTACCAACTTCTCCCGGCATTCCTGCCTAAAATGCCCAAAACGGTGGCAATAAGAACACGGAGGTTTCCCCGGTTCTTCGTTGACTTGTGGTTGAGAAGTTGAGGCACTTGGCTGCAGCAATGATGCGACAGATGTCATTCGTTGCTGAGGCAAAGGTGTTGCTTCAAGACATGACTCTTGAGCAGGAAATCTGTACGGAGTTGATCTCCCTGGTGCTTGCCATATCTCATCGGATGGTGTGTGATACACCACACGGTATTTACGAGGAACGATTGGTGTGTCTTTTTGCACATCCTCCCGGTCCCTCTTCTCTGCTTGACACTCAAGTGTCGCTTGTTCTTGCAGCAGAGCAGCACTGATCAACTCGGTGTAACTGCCTTGATTGAACAAAGCTAACTTCTCTTTTAGTATGGCACTCAAGCCATAGAAAAAGTAGTCACACATTGCAGCTTCGCTCGTCGCATAAGCAGGAGCATATTGTGCCAGAAGGTTGAATCTTCGGACATAATCGAGGACACTCATGTCCCCCTGCTTCAAGTTTCTGAATCCTTGCTGTTGGGCCTTGATAAAACCCATAGGAATGTGACGAGCACGGAATGCTTCACGAAATTCCGTCCATTCCACTTGATGGCCTTCCGGAACGGTGGCGAGATACGCAAACCACCAATTTCCGGCGGCTCCATGGAGCTGTTGAGCTGCAAATGATGTCTTCTGATACTCGTCGCACTCAAACACTCCAAACTTCGACTCCATAACTCGAAGCCACTGATCAGCTTCCACTGGTTCATGGGCTTCCGTGAAGATTGGCGGTTGTGTCGCCAAGAAATCCAAGTAGGCGCTCCGAAGTGGAACGTCCTGTTGTGCACGCTGGAGTAAGCCCTGTTGTACCAAGGCTTGGAGTAGTCTTGTGTTCTCTTGACTTGACTCGACCATCTGAGCCATGACATCCGCCCATACCGTAGATGGCGGTGCCCGTGGTGGAGTCGAGTCATCATCTTCTTGACGAGAACTATCAACCCTACTCGGAGAATGAGTACGCACCATACTGCACAAAGATAATTTTTGAGGGGAGTCAAAACATGATCTCAGCAGTATGTGAAAGTATGTAAAACATGAACATGCTAAAACTTTATGAAAGCATAACAAAATTTCATGTTCACACATCTTTCTAAAGCCAACATATCCAGTCCCTCATTCGGTACAAAACAGACCTTTCAGTACTTAACCCAGAATTTGATCCAGTTACTAGCATTTTCATAACTCAAGTTGAATACCAAAGTTAAAGTTAACTTCAGTATATTTTCAACGAGTACTCACATGCCCCTAGATCATTTCTGGAACAAAAGTTAGGATTGTTCAAAGTTGACAGAATTTCTGGCTAAAATTTGCCAGCACCTCCTTTGTATGCGGCTGTTTTCATCACAGTTTTACATACAACTGGGGTACAATTCTGAACAAACAATGAACTACAAAATCGTTGCAAATTTCCTAACCTTTCCAACGGTGTATCATATGACCCTTAGAAATTTTTCTACAGACTGTGACGGCTAATTTACAGCAACATTTAGAGAAGTCTGCAGCTGCTCTGTTTTCTGAACAGTTTGCATTCATCTGGACGTTCAATCAAGTTGGTGTCGGATTTGGCTCTGGAGTTCTACAGAAAAGTTGTAGAGCACTTAATAAACTTTCCAGAACCGTATCAAACACCTCCATTGGGTCAAACTAATCAGAGTTACGCTCTGTGAAAGTTCGGCAAAACTTCTGCCAGAACAGAGCACTCTGTTTTTGAGATCAAAAGAAGCCTAGTAATTCTCTTCTTTGAAACTTAGTTCAAATGAAGAGTTCAGTAACTAATATGTGCTTTATCACATCCATTTTTAGTTTGAAAGTTAGTCATGAATGATTTCTTCATAGGTAAGAATACTATCCAGTGTAGTACGGTGACGATGCACCGTAAGACATATGACGGTACTACGTTGCCTCACCAAAGAAAAACCTAACCGGATTACACCGGCATACACGTATCATTAGGTGGCACTAAAACGATCACTCGCAAACGTGTTCTACACGCACTAAGGTTTTTCGTGGTTAGTACCTACATAAAACACACTCAATCATCAGGTTCGGCTGCACACCGAACCCGGTATCCATAACAGTTTGTACACCCGGCCGTCATCACTCGCCCAGGTGTTCTCAAGCCAAACACGCCTTGAGCTACGTGTTCACGTTACTGACCACGTGACGGGGTCTCCCAAATTGCACCACGCACGCCAGGGAAGACGTTGCTCGAATACCCCAAACGACATGAAGAGTCGTAGAGGATACTAAAGCGGGTCGGGTTACCTGCCACCCGTGAGGCTCCACCCTTCAGCTTGTGCGCACTGGTGGACAGCGCATACGTGCACCCCCCAAGACATAAACCGTCCCGAGATGCACGATTTTTCCGACATAACAAATAAGTTAGCTAGCCACCTTCATTATATGCTAATAATAGTAGTCCTTATGTGGGCCTAGTACCGTTATCTCACCGTATCCTAAGTTTTTGACATAATATGATGCTCAATCCGTGCTCTGTTCCCAACGCAGCTCTGATACCATGTGTAAGAGCCTCTGATACCATGTGTGACGAGCTCTGATGCCACGCTGAGACGGCCCCACGGGACCTCGTTGGGTGGTGCCGTGTTATGCGGCACCCAACAGCACACGGGTCGATGAACACCCATCATATTACATAAATAGTTTGCGGAAGCGTACAAGATTGTTTTACAAATAAATATATATCAGAGTAAACTACAGCGGAAGACTATCACTCTCACGACTCATATCTAAACTAGCAACAAAGAAACAGTCCAGCCCGCGGACGTTTCTTACTAGCAACACGAAGATCAATCTGCAGCGGCGAGGATGCTCTTTGAGTAAACACTCGGAGGTTCCCGAGTCTCATCGGCATCCCTTCTCATAATAAGCGAGTCAATTACCTGCAAAACAACTCGGATAGCATCCGTGAGCATAACGCTCAGCAAGACTTAACCGTCACCCTAAACATGAAACTCTAAGTGAGGTTATGGACCTAACATAGGATGGCATAAGCATAATTAACTCGCCTAAAAGTGAATCCTTACTTTCAGGTATTAATTGCAGCATTTTAAGTAACCCTGGGCACGCTACATCGGGAGTCCACAATCAAACAAGAAACGCTTTCCCCCGATGTAAATTGCTCATGGCATAAAAGAATCGAGTGTGCACTAGCCTATTCATCGAGATCCAATACAACACTAGTATAATACTTCACATCAATATGATTAGTTCCTTTCTCATGCAAGTTCTTACTACGTCATGACTGTGAGAACAAGTATGCTCGGTCCATTCCGCGAGCGACGGTGATTCGAATCAATAACACCCGGACTACACGACATGTACGCCCGTACTCGACGTTGCCTACAACAACCATCACTGACGTCGTACGTGGCAACCTTTCCCCCGTTTCACCCCCGCTGAATCGATCAAGTCGCCCCGTACAGTAGCTACTCTCATGGTGCACCTTCCGACGTGAGATGTCATGAGAATATTCCCCACATACTGCACACCGGCCGTCCGCCTGAGGCGACCCGAAAAGTCCCAACGACAGCTTCCCGAGGTACATCGGTTTACTGGGTCCCATATAGCCAGCATGAGTCCGGTACACAACTCAAACTTGTTCAACAGGGCCGCATACGGATCGGTCCTTGACCGACACGGACAGGTCTATAGCACCCAGGCCCCTATGTCCTGCTGCTCCTACAACCTTCCGGTCTCAACTTTTAACTTGCTAATTCAATTACGAACCAATCCCGTATGCCCCTGTTGTCCCTAAATCTGCGAGTAGCATCTCACCACTCGACTTCTACCGAACCGTACTTAAGCATGGCAGTTCTACACGGTGAAAGACACCTACCCAATACTCCATGGGTCATTTGGCTAGGCAAGAGGAGTATCAATCACTAGACCTAATGCACAGTTCATATCTTGACCGAAAGTGAGTACAAAATAAAAACTTAACAGCTGTTAAATGCAAACCGGAGCTTGCCTGTTTTGCAGGGTAGTCGTATATAAGCAGTTAGTATCCTTGCAGATCCACCCTTGACTCTCCGGAGCTTGATCCACTTTGATGAATCACTCCTTTGAGTCCCCTTCGTTGTGGTCCCTATTGAAATGCATATGCATATGTTTCATGGGATGTAATGGAAAGAAGTTATAGAATTACTTTCTTAAGAACAGAGGTTGTGTGGAAAAGCCAAGCATGGCTTGGTTTGCCTCTGTTGTGCAAAGAACAGAATTAAACTAATTTGACCTTAAGGCCCTTAGCTATACACTAACCCTTTTCTCTAATGAACATAATAGATAAGCTGAAAGGATTTGAGTGCAACTGGAGAACAAGAACTCCAATGGACTCAAAACTTTTACAGCAGGTTCTATACTACCTAAGGATTTAGCTTGCCAAATTGCAGCTAATGTGGAGTCATATTGTGTCCCCCATAATTCTCACAATATCTCTTATGTATTTTTCCCTTATACATAAGTATGGAGAATAAGAACAGGGAGTTCCAGGACTTATCATGGGCTGATAATTTACATGTGAGTTTTTGATCACATGAGAGTCATCTGGTCCAAAATTCAGCCCTTTTACTTGGGTAGTTCTCCCAGAACAATTCTTTAAGCATTTATACTCAATAGAATTAATTCTGTAGTAATGTGCATTTTCATGCCCAACTAAGTGAACTAAAATTCCAAGTATGTCCCATAGAGCTTGCCTAAATTTTCCTATGATTTTTGGAGCTATGGATTGCTCAGAACAGATTTTTGAAGTGGGAAACATTTTCTGAAAATGTTTCTGGACTCTTATGAACACAGCAGATTGTTTTTAGCAAATACCTACTCAAATGATCTTCAAATGAGCTGAAAATTTGCTATGAGGTCAACAATATGCTAAAGAATATTCTGGCAAAATTTGGGTATTTTCGGATAAAACAAACTCCTTCTATAATTCTTTTTCAGAAAACCTTCCAAGAATTTTCCAGAATTAAATAATTCGTTTCATACAAATTGGGTTGTACCTATGAATAGTACTCTCTTAGAGGAATCCAACAAAATTTATCTCACTATTTTTGGGGCTTCCTACACCAAGTTATGCATTTTACAAGTTTGCACAACTCTCTGTTTGATTTTAAACAGCACAGTCGCGCGTGGGGCCCACGGGTCAGGTGCTTCTTCAACCTCCCGCCAGAGGCCGCGGGTGCACACCAGCAGAAAACTTGGCATGGCTCGTTCTCCCTCATTTCTCCACCAAATGAGCTCCGGTTTCGCCCTACATGCTCCTGGGAACGTGGCGCAGCTGCCGGACAAGGTTTCCCCGCATGAAAACGGCTGTAGGTGGGTCGACACCGGCGGGGCGGCTCGGGAGCTCGACATGGACGCGTTCCAGCGTGTCCAAGGCATCTCCCTGCGAGCTATGATGTCCTACAGAATCCCTATGGTTCTAGGAACATGGAACGGGGATCAGATCATGCAGGAAGTGGCTGCAACCTAGTCCTCACCGTGGACCATGGCAGTTTTGGCCGCCGGCGATGATTTCTCGTCGCCCGGGGCCTAGGAGGGTCGGTTTCCTTTGGTTTTCGGCGTGGGAGGGCGCTAGGGCATCTAGTTGCTGTGGTTTGAATTGTAGGAGGTGTGATCAATCGGTTTGGGAGAATTTCCCGAATTAAACACATGCTGTTTTATACGTGCGCCGGTGCCAAAACTCGAATTCCGGCGAGCCGGCGTCGGGGGAGAGCAAGAGGACGACGGGATGAGGATCAGTACCTCCTGGCGCACCTCTGTGACCTCTTGAGCCTGCCGGAGAGGCGCTGGGCTGGCCGGGAGACAGGGGGCAGTGGAGCAGCGCCGATGAGGTGCTCTGCTCTCGGTTTCTTTGCGAGGAGGAGAAAGCAATTGTGCCTTGCTTTGGCCGGGGGGCACGTTATCACGTTGGGGGTGCGGCCAGGACCGACCCTAGGGCGCCAGCGCGTGGAGACCGGCAGCAGGAGCTGTCACCGGCAAGCTGCTCGGTGGCGCTCGCAAGCTGCTCGGGAAAAGTTCCCACCGAGAGCAAAACTTAGGGAGTAAGTCTCCTCCTTTAGCTCTATGACCTGTGGGTCCCACCCCCCATTTCTTCACCAAATATCTTATCAAGCTGATCTTTTCACTCCCCAAAATTCTAAGTTTTAAAAAGGTGGGCTAGAATTTGAATTCTTCAAATTCAGTTTGAATTTGCAAGACTAAATCTGAATTTGGTTTAGAATTTGCAATTTCTTCTCTTTAGCTCTCCTTTGAGCCCACCCTACAATTGAAAAGTTGGTGATAACCTTGTCCCTAAAAACTCAACTATATGGCTGCATGTTAATTCAAAGTTTTTGGGTCACCATATGTGTGAACTTTGAATTTTCAAATCTGAATTTTAAACTCACATGCAAAGAGGTATTTAACTCCTTATTGGTCCAACACTTTTAAGTAAAAAGGTGAACCTCATGTTGGATGTTCATCCATGTATTACTTTGCATGAAGAAAAGTTTTAGCAAGTCCCATTTTTCATGTCTTGGCC
>JASWHV010000666.1:0-20199 GCA_030760725.1 Neostapfia colusana
CCACTTCTCTTCATCACGCCTTGGAACAATGTTGCCACGTCCATGCACTCCTTGCACACGTGCAAACACCTTCCAACGACGTACACGCAACCTTCATATGCACTGCCCTTGATCCAAACATGCTACGCGACCTCCCGATCAACTCAACCACAGCTCCTCCCGAACTTGGTTGTTGGAACCTCATCTCCTCGCTGAGACTAGTCGAAGGATCCCGTCACCAGCCATGTCTTGAACTCAAGCAACACCTGCACATGAATAAACAACCAATTCTTCCGAGCACAAGTCCTCGACTTGACTCACGTTAGTTCGAAAAATACAACACCTTACATGAGCACGTCACATAAGCATGTTGCAAACCATATCAAATGATAACAGCCATAACCACCAAAACACACCAACAACTTAGCAAATTAATACTAAGCAAACCTTCCCATAAAGCAAGTTCGAAACATTGCGAGTTAAAAGCAAAAACAAGATGCTGCAGTTCTACGAGTTGAACTTCACGGGAGCTCCCTAAAAACAAGCTCCGGACCTTGCGTCGGACCTTGCCAACACTTGGCGGACCTAACAAAGAACTTGTCGGACCTTGCCACAGAACAATGTTTTGGCAATATTCAAAACTTTGAATGTTAATGCTAACTTTTATCCTAATTGCCAATGTATTCAGCACACATAGGTCTCACAATCTCCCCCTTAATGAATGCATTGGCAACACCAATTAAAATTCCAACATTGGCTTATGAAAAGTTTTGAAAAGCTTTGAAAACTCATTTCTCCCCCTTTATTAATTTCTCCCCATTTTTTAAAATCGGAGAAGGAAGAAAGTGTATAACATATGCAAAGTGTAAAAAAAATCTCTCCTTATACATATTTCTCTCCCTTTGACAATGTATTCATCAAGGTTCAAAAGAGAAAATTTTAAATGTTATGAGCATATTATAACATATACATACAAAACAAACCTCATCCAAGTCATACTATCAGGTTACTTACACTATCACATCAATGAGATACATAAAGTAGTGTAAGCCATGCTAGATATCAAATGTATTTTTCAGTTTAAGCAAGTCATGATCTCCCTTACTCAACTATTTCAAAACCTGAAAACATGACACTTGTTGCTGCATTTTTATTATTCATAATCATTTAAGGCACAAAGTTGATCATATGATATTTGCAAGAGATTATATGCCGCATCAGACTTATTCTAACCAACCAAGCCAAGCCGATGTCATTTGACAATCAGAAGTTTAAGGACATGGTTTTAGTCATACACAATTCCTTCCAAGTTCATATCTTAGTGCAATGATAAACAATCTCAAAAGAAGAAGTGCGATGCATGAATTTTCTTGATCTTTTCTCAAATTCTTATTTGAAAACTCAACATGTGAGTTGATCACTTGATTAATTTTTTATGATTAAAAGCACTTGTGAGCACGCAACAAGTTCAAAACAGCAAGAAAGTTCAATCATGACCAGATTTAGTGTAAGTAATTATTTAAATTACTAGTCATGGCAAAAACTACAAAATTTATAACATGAGTAATGTAGTAAGAACTTTCAGCCTGTAAAAGGAATCACAAAGTCATATATGTATGAAATACTATGCTCATATTATTTTAGTTTCAGATTCACACATAGACTTTCAAAGTTTTAAAAACTCCCCCTCAATTTAAGCCATGAGGATGCATAACCCCTATTTCACTACGAATGAAACAAAAACGAGTGAAATCCAAAGGTTTTGCAAAAAAATCAGCCAATTGTTGTTCGGTATCGACATGGTGAAGCACAATGTTTCCTTTTTCAACATTATCACGAAGAAAGTGATAGCTAATGTCAATGTGCTTAGTTCTAGAGTGTTTCACGGGGTTTTTAGCAATACAAATTGCACTAGTGTTATCACAAAATAGTGGAACACTATCTAAATCAACCCCATAGTCCTTAAGTGTTTGAACAATCCAAAGAATTTGTGAGCAAGCGCTAGCCGCAGCTACATATTCAGATTCGGCCGTGGATTGTGCAACTGAACTTTGTTTTCTAGAGGACCAAGCAACAAGTGAATTACCAAGAAAATGACAAGCACCCGAAGTACTTTTCCTATCAATCCTACAACCCCCAAAATCAGCACCCGAAAAATCTTTCAAAGAAATGGTTGAGGAAGAAGGAAGAAAAATGTCAAATTCTTGAGTTCCATGTAGGTACCTGAGAATCCTTTTGATGGCTTGGCAATGTGAAGCACGTGGAGAAGCTTGAAAACGTGCACAAAGACATACGCTGAATTGTATGTCCGGTCCTGACGCCGTGAGATACAAAAGTGATCCAATCATACTTCTGTATTCTTTTCTATCGACCGGGTCACCATCTTCGTGAAGTTCAAGTGTTGTTTCTGTTCCCATTGGTGTCCGAAGAGGCTTGCATTTGTCCATGTTGAAGCGCTTAAGAAGGTCCTTTGTATACTTAGTTTGATGCACAAAAGTTCCTTCTTTTGTTTGCTTGATTTGCAGCCCCAAAAAATATGTGAGTTCTTCCATCATACTCATCTCAAATTCTGAACTCATCATAGCTGAAAACTTGGACACGAGATTATGAGAAGCACAACCAAAGATAATATCATCCACATACACTTGAACGAATAATGAGTCATTGCCATGCTTAAGTACAAAAAGAGTTTTATCAACCTTACCCATGGTAAACCCCTTTTCAAGTAAGAATATTTTTAACCTATCATACCATGCTCTAGGGGCTTGTTTTAGACCGTACAAGCCTTTGGATAGTTTGTAAACATGATTAGGAAAATTTGGATTTTCAAAACCCGGTGGCTGCTTAACATAAACCTCCTCCTCTATGTAGCCATTAAGAAAAGCACTTTTAACATCCATTTGATATAACTTGAAACCTTTAGATGCAGCAAATGCTAAGAAAATTCTTATAGCTTCTAATTTAGCAACGGGAGCAAATGTTTCATCAAAATCTAGACCTTCAATTTGAGTGAAACCTTGAACAACCAACCTAGCTTTATTCCTAACCACAACCCCATCCTCACTTTGTTTATTTTTAAATACCCATTTAGTTCCAATTAATGTGTGACCTTGAGGTGGAGGTACAAGTTTCCAAACAGTATTTCTTTCAAAATTTTCTAACTCTTCTTGCATGGCATTAATCCAAGATTCATTAGTGAGTGCGTGTGATATATCCTTGGGTTCAAAAGAAGCAACAAAAGCATAATGAGCATGAGAGTTTGGATCGTAAAACCTGGACCGAGTGACTCGTTCATGCAAGCTTCCAATGATTTGTTGTGGAGGATGACTTTTGAGTACTCGGAGGGGAGTAGACACTTCAAAAGCACCTTCTTCTTCATGTTCGGACCTTTGATTAGGAGAGCTTGTTGATTGAGGAAGGTCCGAACCAGCAGTAGTGACTGTTGGTGCTGGTTGTGGTGCAAAATCAGCAGCTTGATCGTTATTTACTTCCGAGTTTTCGGGCAGCAGCACCAATTCTTCATCTTCTTCAATAAAAATACTCTCCCCCTGCGGATATGGATCCGGACCTGCAATATCGGAGCTAGTACTTGGGCTAGCTTCATCAAAAGAAACCTCGCAAGTCTCCACAATTTTGTTAGTGTCAAGTAAAAGCACACGGTAGCCTCTAGTATGAGATGGATAACTAAGAAACATGCCATCAACAGATCTAGCTTCAAATTTATCAAGATTACCATGTTTCTTAACAAAGCATTTGCAACCAAAAACCCTAAAGTGTGTAACACTAGGCCTATGTCTAAAACGGAGCTCATATGGGGTTTTTCCAAGCTTAGCACGCAAGAAAACACGATTTGAGACATAACAAGCGATTGCAATTGCATCAGCCCAAAATTTCCTAGGAGTTTGATATTCATCAAGCATAGTCCTAGCCATCTCAACTAAGGTCCTGTTCTTTCTTTCTATGACACCATTTTGTTGTGGTACATAGGGTGAAGAGTATTGATGATCTATTCCATTTTCAGCACAAAAGTGATCAAAGGATTGGTTTTTAAATTCAGTTCCGTTATCACTTCTAATTGCTTTTAATGATCCTGGGTGATCAATAGATAATATAAGAAATAAAGTTCTAAAATGACTAAAAGCTTCATTCTTAGATGCCATAAAATAAAACCAAGAATATCTGGAATAATCATCAACAATCACAAGCACATACCATTTACCTCCGAAGGATTGAACACGTGCCGGACCTACTATGTCAAGATGTAAAAGTTGTCCCGGTTCAGCTGTCATGGTCATTGTGAGAGGAGCATGTGAACCTGCAACAAACTTAGCATGTCTACAAGAAGAGCACACAATATCATTGTCTTTTTTAAGCTTCGGCAGCCCACGTATGCGATCGAGAGCACTAACACGAGTGAGATGATCAAAGCCTATGTGACCAAGTCTACGATGCTAAAAATATAGATCCTTTGTATCATTAGCAACGAGACACCGATGCTTAGAAGTTGACAAATCAAAATCAGCTTTAAAAACTCTTCCAAACCTAGACATGTTAAACAAAAGCTCACCTTTTGAATCTACAACCTTGCAGCAATTTTTGGCAAAGCTAACCTCTAGATTTTCATCTAGCAATTGTGAAAACGAAAGCAAGTTGTATTTCAAATTTTTAACAAGTGCCACATCTTTCAAAGTGTAGAGATTGTTTACTCTAACCGAACCTTTAGCAATTATTGGAGTAGAAGAGTTATCGGGGAAAGTAACATTTTCTACACGTGACACAAAAGAGAGAGAGGAGAACCATTCTTTGTTACCGGTCATGTGGCGTGAGCAATCTGAATCCACAATCCAAATGTTCTCATTCCTCAAACGTGAAACCTACACAGCAGCACAATACGTCGATGACTCAATACTGGGGTTAGTTAAAAGACTTTTAGGAATCCAGTACTGAGTCACACGACGTCCAGCAGGAATAACATGCGAAAGCTGAGAAGGTACAGCAGGTTTATGAGCCAAACATCGAAAATTTTTGTTCCCAACTACTGACTTAGAAGATGTGTTATATGTAGCACAAAAAACAGTAGGTCCGGGAGTAAGTTTTTGACTCATTACAGCAGGTTGCAAGCTCCGAACATTCGGTCTAGCAGATTTTGCTTGGTTGTTATGTGATCTAGCAAGTATTCTTTGTTTCTTATCGTGTTTAGCTAGTCTATAAAAAAATCCATGACATGACCATCTCTACCACAGTAGGTACAATGAAAAATAACCTTATTATCATGTCTAGATGAGCAAGCAACACGTTTATTAGAACCCGAATGGGACAATACTCCTGCAGATTTGAAAATCACCTCTTTTTGTCTAGGAGCTGTTTGAATCAAACCGCTTCCTAATGACTTTACAACTTTAGGTGGGTGTGCCTTAGCATGAGCATGAGAATTAAAACCTAAACCAGTTTTATCATTACAAGACTTGGAAGAATTCAGCAGCAAGTTTAGGTTCTTATTTGCATTAGAAAACCGATCTAGTGTCCTATGCATGTCATCAAGTTTATTGGACAGATCAAAGTAGTTTTCACATGAAGTTTTTCCTTTTAGTTTACAATTTGAATAATATTTAACTTCATGCACACGTAAAGCATTATTCAAAATAGAAATCTCATTCATAGCATCATTTAGTTTCTTATTCAGATCATCACATGAAGAATAATGCAAATCAATTGTAGAACAACAAGCATCTTTCAAATTTTTATCATTAAGTGCAGCAAGCTCTTTGTTATTTTCAATTTCAAGTTCAAGTTTATCAAGTGTAGATGCGTGTGCACTTCTTAAAGAGGATAATTGTTCATAAATTAAATCACATGAGGAACAAGAATCATCACTAGGAATCAAAGTTTTTAAACGATTAATTTCAGATTCTAGTGATTCAATTTTAACAGCATTGTTCCTAAGTTTTTTATTCTTTTTCTTTAATATAACAGTGGCACGAGAAATAGCATCACACATTTCTTCGCAAGTGGGACATACCTCTTCATCGTCGCTGTTGTGTTTTGCCTCTTCGGAGCTTGAACTTGACTTGCTCGCCATGCAGCACATATTTACCATAGCTTCTTCATCTTCATCACTACCGGTGTCCACATCACTTGAGCCGAGATCTTGAAGTGCAGAGATCATACTATGCACTATGTTGCGCATTGATAAATCTTTCTTCTTCTTATTCTTTGCAAACGATTTCTTCGGCCTTGTTTGCTTTTCTTCACGTGAAGTCGGACCTGAAAGGTTAGGGCACTCCATACGAAAATGTCCTGTCTTACCACATTCAAAATATCGTTGAGGTTCGGAGCTTCCTCTCCTTCTAGTTCTCACATTTTGCAATGCTTTTGAGAACCGAGTAGAGATGAGTGCAAGCTCCTCCTCTGGAAACTCTTCAATCTGTTCAAGGGTTAGAGAGGACAGCAAAGAGAGTGCACCACTAGATGATGATTGACTAGAACTAGACATGTCACGTTGCGAAACAAATGCAATAGACTTGTTGGGGTTTTTACGTGAGATGATGTCAATTTCATGAGTTTTCAATTTAGAATAAAGCACGTCTAAAGTAAGAGAACTCATGACAGTAGATTCACGAATAGATGTAACTTTCATCTCCCAAATTGACATATCTAATGCTCCTAACAATTGTCTAGCATTTTCAGCATCTGAAAAGTTAACATTGACACTACGCAAGTTGCTGAGAATTTTATTAAAGCGAGCAAAAAGGTCGTCAATTGACTCACCGGGTTGCATCTCAAAACGCATGTATTCTTTCTTGAACATATCTTGCCTTACCTCCTTGGTCATATTGGATCCTTCATGATAGTCACAAAGAGCTTTCCAAACATCATATGCAGATCGAAGGTGTGCAACACGGTCGAAGTCGCTTTGAGTCAATCCTTGGATGATCAAGTTGCGAGCCTTGTTGTTGTTGTCAACATCTCTCATGTTCGCAGCTGTAACTTGATCGTTGGGTGGTACATCGAAGTTCCGGTAGACCTTTTCCCATATGGTGAAGCCTTGCGCCTGTATGTAGGCCTCCATCCGCGTCTTCCAAACCTGAAAATCGATGCCATTGAACACACAAGGTTTTGCGGAGTACTTCACCATGATGGTTAGTCAAAACACGTGCAAATCACAAAGATTAGAGCACCTTGGCTCTGATACCAATTGTAGGATCGAAGAGCACGTGAAAAGCTACCAGAGGGGGTGAATGGTAGATTAAAACTTTTCGCAGCGGAAACAACAAAAACCCCTCAGCAAAAAATCAATCGGTTAAATAAACCGTGTGTGCAAGTGTTTTCAAACGTGTTCAACCGTGACAAATCAAGTAGAGAGGTAGAGAATCAAGTCACGGATCTAATGCAACAAGAATCACTTGAAAACACGAAGTAAAACTTGAGATACGATCAAAACATTAAACGAAGATCAATCTGTTCTACCCGATATAAAATAGATCTGCAACGCTGCAAAGAAACTCGTGTATCTCAAAACCTACAGATCCGAAGCTCTTGAAAATTTAACAGATGATAGATAATTGAGTTATGAAGACAACCCAAAAAGAATCACGTCAATCGGATCTGTAAAACTCGAGTTATGAACGAAACACCGAAGCAACGTCGGTCTGTCCAGAAACTCGGCGAGAAAGACTTGACGAAAAACAAATCGGACGAACAAGGCACAAAAGTACCTCGAAACTAAACCTTTATTTAATAGAAATACAAGAGGAACAGCCCAAAGTTCTCTCCCCACGAGAGCTCTGGCCTCCCTTGCTTTTATAGCCAGCCCTCAGGCTAAAGAATCCAATCTAGGACTCCTACTCCTAATTGGACTCGTATCCTAACTTACCATAACTGCTCAGGACTCTCCTATTTGCAGATAGAAGCAATCGTGAGAGTTCCAAACACCTTAGGAACGTCCTAAACATTCCTAAAACAACTCAACTTCGTGCCTAGCACGAAATCCTATCATAACCAATTCAAATCTTCCATATTTGAGCCATATCCGACTCAGCCTCAGACTGAGTACGCAATCCAGCCGGTTGGACCTTTCCGACCAATTCTTTGCGTCCACTTCTCTTCATCACGCCTTGGAACAATGTTGCCACGTCCATGCACTCCTTGCACACGTGCAAACACCTTCCAACGACGTACACGCAACCTTCATATGCACTGCCCTTGATCCAAACATGCTGCGCGATCTCCCGATCAACTCAACCACAGCTCCTCTCGAACTTGGTTGTTGGAACCTCATCCCCTCCCTGAGACTAGTCCAATGATCCCGTCACCAGCCATGTCTTGAACTCAAGCAACACCTGCACATGAATAAACAACCAATTTTTCCGAGCATAAGTCCTCGACTTGACTCACATTAGTTCAAAAACCACAACACCTTACATGAGCACGTCACATAAGCATGTTGCAAACCATATCAAATGATAACAGCCATAACCACCAAAACACACCAACAACTTAGCAAATTAATACTAAGCAAACCTTCCCATAAAGTAAGTTTGAAACATTGCGAGTTAAAAGCAAAAACAAGACGCTGCAGTTCTACGAGTTGAACTTCACGGGAGCTCCCTAAAAATAAGCTCCGGACCTTGCGTCGGACCTTGCCAACACTTGGCGGACCTAACAAAGAACTTGTCGGACCTTGCCACAGAAGAATGTTTTGGTAATATTCAGAACTTTGAATGTTAATGCTAACTTTTATCCTAATTGCCAATGTATTCAGCACACATAAGTCTCACAAGATCACAAACCCATAGGTGCGAAATGGGTCTACAAGCTAAAGAATGATTCAGAAGGGAAAATTGTCAAGCACAAAGCTAGATTAGTTGCTAAAGGATCTGTTCAGCAGCAGGGTATTGATTTTGAAGAGGTGTTTGCATCGGTTGCGAGGCTAGACACTGAAAGTGTGATTTTGGCACTGGCAGCAAGCAGAAGATGGCAAGTACATTATTTAGATGTGAAATCAGCCTTTCTCCATGGTGATTTGGAGGAGGAAGTATACATCAGTCAACCTGAAGGTTTTACGGTGAAAGCCAAGAAGCACTTAGTTCTGAAATTAAAGAAAGCCTTGTACGGTTTAAAGCAAGCACCGAGGGTCTGGAATCAGAGGCTAGATAAAAGCCTGAAAGCTTTTGGGTTCAGGAGATGACCACATGACATGCAGTCTACAAGAAGGGTGAGGGTCTATCAGCCATCCTCATAGGTGTGTATGTTGATGATCTTATTGTGACAGGAGCAAGTCTTGAGGTCATTGAGGATATCAAATACAGGATGAAGTCTGAATTTGAAATGAGTGATCTAGGACTGCTTCGGTTCTACCTTCGAATCGAAGTGGATCAGCAGGAAGAAGGGATCACAGTCAAGCAAACTGGTTATGCCAGAAAAGTGTTGGAGCAGTTTGGCATGGGGGCGTGTAAACCTGTCAAGGCGCCCATGGAGCACAAACTGAAAATACACAAGGACACTGAAGGAGAACTGGTTGATCCTACTAACTATCGCCGAGTGGTTGGCTGTCTGAGATACCTACTTCACACTCAGCCTTATTTATCATTTGTAGTCGGTGTGATAAGCAGGTATATGGAAAGGCCGACGGTGATGCATCAAAAGGCAATCAAACATATCATGTGATATTTGAAGGGTACTCCACAGGAAAGGAGGAACTTAAAATCACTGCCTATTCAGACAGTGACCCGGCAGGTGACGCAAATGATAACCGAAGCACCGGTGGCATGGCAATTTACATTGATGACAACCTAGTCTCATGGAGTTCACAAAAGCAATGGACAGTTGCGCTTTCTTCATGTGAAGCGGAGTTTATTGCAGCAACAATGGCGGCGTGTCATGCCTTGTGGCTGAAAAATCTGTTGGAAGAACTGACAGACAAAGAGACCAAGACAGTAAAGTTGCTTGTGGACAATCGATCAGCCATCGCCCTGATATAAAACTCGGTGTTCCATGGCCGCAGCAAACATGTTCGTACCATGTACCATTTTATACGTGAATGTGTGCAGGAGGGGTAAATTTCAGTGGAGTGTGTGCACTCTGAAGAACAGAGGGCTGATATTCTGATGAAGCCTATGGCAACTGAAAAGTTGGGTGCAATGAGTCATCTGTTAGAAATTCAGTATCTTAGACCACATCAAGATTAGGGGGGAGTTTGTTGGATTTAATCGAGCTGTGGTCCGTTGAAGTTTCAGTTAGCGGCAAGTGCGCCATGCAGCAGCCATGCAGGGGGCCCGCTGAGGCTGAGAGCATGGAGCACCGGGTCAATAATGTGTTTGTTATGCACGGCGTGTGTGTGTCCGGGTCTTGTAGATCGTGGGTGACCACGACGTGGTGTGTTAGGCCAATTTTAAGTACTTTGTAATCAGTTTGTTTTTTGTATGAATGAAGTAGTACAGAACGAGTTCTGTTCTGGCGCTGAAAACTGCTGAACGTTCATCCACCATAGTCTCAAATTTTCTCACACCATGAGATCATGCTCTCCGCGCCGCCCTAAGCCGGATGCGAATGCTTGGCCATGGCCGTGCTCGCGAACTCCTCAAAGGTCGCGTTCTGCCAGGTCGAGATCGACAGTGCGTGGATGCTGCTCGATACCAACCTGGAACATTCCGTGGCCTGCATCGTCCACTGCCTAAGAGAAGATCTACGCAGTCGACACCGCTGGGGACATCTCCATCTGCAATTGCAACGCCACCGGTGCCGGTGTGCCTCCTACCGGGACGCGGTTGCCATCATTGTCCCCGCCTGAAGATGTGTGCAATTGCAGCTACTTGGAGTTGAACGGCGAGTTGCACATGGTCGGCGTCATAGTGATAAGGTTCTGTAAAACAAAGGGTTTCACCTACAATACCGTGGTTTACAAATGCGATTTCCTGCTGGGATCAGACGCCGGTGTGGTCCAAGGTGAACGACGTTGGCGACCTGACACTGTTGGTGTCGAAGAATTTCAATGAAAACTTCAGTGGAGCAAGCGTCTCCAAGTACAAGACGAGCAACATCTACTTCTCCGATGTTTTGTACACCGGTCCAGCCAACTTATCGGCAGTCTGTTATCAGATGGTCAACATTGCCACCGTACCTATGCGTCGGAAGTGGTGCGTGTCCATGGAAAGATGAAGCCATCGAAAGCTCTATGTTGGTTTCGACCTAATATTTGGATGGGAGGTACGTGATTCCTCTTCACAAGGTTTTCTTATGTTTTATAAGGACAGCAACCTGGACATGTTAGGTTTCCGTAGCGAGTCATATCAGAGGCAAACAACCATCTAAAAGTTGAAAACTTTCAGCATGAGTTGTTAGATATTGAAACTATGCTCAAGGTTCATTCGAAATGATGCGTGTGGGTTTGACCATTATGCATATTCCCTTCATTTTTCTCTTGCCTTGGACTCTTGGAGATTTAGATATGCCCTCTTCTTAAGCGTATAGATGCAATATCCAATAGCTTGTGTTGCAACTTCTACATGGTGTGCACCTCATATGCGTGTTAGATATGTTATATTTGTCTATTTAGCTGGCAGATTTGAGTTGCGATAAAATTTTAACTAACTTGGCTCACCAGTTATAAAAGCCAATGCAGTTGATTCCCTACTTCTAGTTTAATTAATTTTGGCGCAAAGTTTTTCAATTGTACAGACTACTACACATTTAGTATGTCACCACCATACTACTGCACCCATTATGTTTTTTCAATACTTTAGAA
The DNA here is from genome assembly GCA_030760725.1 of Neostapfia colusana. Taxonomy (NCBI): domain Eukaryota; kingdom Viridiplantae; phylum Streptophyta; class Magnoliopsida; order Poales; family Poaceae; genus Neostapfia; species Neostapfia colusana. The sequence goes on from JASWHV010000666.1 coordinate 11,723, forward strand.
AAAATGAATTCTGCACATTTTTCATTCTGAAATGTTACCCTTAAATAAATAGTAGGTGAATCAATTTATCGATTTTTTGTCTGGCCATGTATAAAAATATTGTGGCCATAAAAGTAACATACATGGCCACTCCCTTTTTTTATTTTTTATCATATCTTACTTTGTTTATTAGCAGCCTATGTTTTTCTTGGTTGTGGCAAGCCCCTGTATATTTACTATAACAGCATCTCATTTATACATTCAAGGAAAAGCTATTACACATTATTATTTTTATCAAATTGTTCATTTTATTATATTTGTTGTGTAGCACAACATTTTGCGAGAACAAACTGATTGATCATTGTTTTAGGTAGGTTGTCAGGGTCCATGTACGATGAGGAAAAACCATCAAAAGAAGTCGAACCCAGCAAGATAAAAAGTATCACCTGAACCTGCAGAAGAATTCATGACCGATGTAATTCTCTCAAAACGTATTATTAAGAGTTTTCTGTCCTCCATCGTTCTAGTTATTACTAATATGGAACTATATATGTTTGATTTCATGGAACAACAAAATTTCTATCTATTGTGTTTTCTAATAAATGAACACAGTTTATCATGCTTTGTTCTGTTTTTGAAAAAAAAAGGTATGTGGCTCGCTTATATGCCTCACATTTGATCGGTTTACAGATGGAATTAAAGAAGCTTCTGGTTTAAATATGTTCATGTTTCTGACTCATTTTCGTTTTCTCTTTAGTCTCTCGCAGTCTTGCTGATTATTGAAATGACCAAATCAACAATGGTTGTCGATAAATAGGTAGTCATAAATGAAATCGAGAGTGCAATCCTCATCATTTGGAGAACTGACATATGATGCTGATACGATGAGTTGGAAATTGGGAGCCATTGATCTAAATATTGCTCTCGTCAACATGAGGCGTTGACGATGAAGGTTGTGATTACTTGGATAATTGATGTAAATGCTGCCGCAACGTTGATGGGCTAGTATATATATTTATTTTAAGATCACTTCTGGGGTCATTGACTCGATCACCCCCCAAAAAAAACTATGGGCAACATGGAGTTGATGAGAACAGATCAGTGGTTTTCAGTAGATCATAGTATTTAGAGTTCCAACGTTGGTCTATGTGAAGCGACATTATGTTTTTAAGCTCTATCCAGTAGTTTTTTTAAATTGCTTTATCCAGTAGGTTTGGGAGTACAAACTATACATCATGCTCATGTATCGTTTTCTTCATTTTTATAAGATGTGCACACATATTAATATTCAAGTTTCATGAGTACACTAACATGTCAGTTAGTGTCCTAATAAATGGAACTTTGTCAAGAAAAGAAATATGCGGAGACTGAAACATCGTCCATGAGGACCAGGACTCGAAGCGTTGGGGACGCTCTTCAACACAGTTTCCGATGGCGCAGCTGTTTGCGCGGCGTTCACCGTGGTACATGCTCGTGGGTCGTCAGTGCGGCCGTACCACGAACCACTGGCACATGCACCTTGTGCCTCACCTGCGTCGGCACAACGGCAGGCTGGCTGTCAACACAATCTTTACTGTGAGATATGGCATGCAAGTGTGTGTTCAGTAAATTTTTAGATCTTTCAATGTAATTTTAACAAGATACAATACATATTTAAATAAAATAAGCATGTCCACGTGTAGATCTGGACACAATTGATTCATAAAAACTGGTTTCACATTTTTCTGACCTTCTTAGAATTGTTTACGAGTTTCACAAGTTTACAACATATCTCTAGAATTATTTCTGCGTAGAAAACATCGTCTTTACAGCCGCTGGCCACTCAAATACGCGCAACAGAGGGGGCTACAAGCTTAGCCGCATGGGATACTGCACGGCCGAGCCCACCGTGGCGGCCAGCGGCGGCGTGCCTCGCCGGCGAAGGAGAGAATCAGGCGGGGTCAGCCACGGAGGGCATGGACGACATGTGTGCGAGTAGTGGTGTCCACTTGAGGGTCTATGGATGGAGGAGCTCACCGGAAGAGGGGCCAGCGGTGAGCGGTGGCAGTAAGCCTACTCCGGCGAGGTGGTGCGTGCGACAGGGGGCTCGGGAAAAGCCGAGGATTGGTCGATGATGTTCACAAGGTGGAGAAGAAGGTCGGTGTGGCCTCCGCAAAGTAGACTTAGAATGAGTTGGAACTTTAAAATAGCAAGGCACACGAAATATTTGAAAAGATTGATGACATTAATTTCTTTTTTCTATTCTCCCGGATCTCAAAAGCAAAAAATTCTCACATTTTTTTCTGTCATGTTTGTAGAATAATCCACTGCATACACATATGAACAATCTTTAAAATTAAAGTCTCGATAACTGTAACAGACACAAATTCAATAGATGAAATTTTGATTCAAATTCAAAATTTGGATGTTAAAACATTAAGAAAGAGAAAAAGAAAAGCAAAAAAGGGGAGATGGGCCTTATTCCCCGGGCGCAGCCCACCACCCCAGCAGTTCGGCCCGTCCTCTTTTCCCCCTTGCGCAGCCCGCATGCCGGCCCACTTTTTCCCTCGCTCGGCCCGGCCCAACACTGTTCTTCTTCTCCCCGCGCCCACTGCCGAAATCGATCCCGGGGATCTCGGGGAATGACACGCCCCGTTGCGTCTCGCCGCCCCGCCCAAGGCCTCCACCCCCAGGCACCCGTCGCCCTCTGTCGCCTCCATCAATCCCACCCCATGCCACGAAATCCCAACCGCCCTCATCAATTGCGCCCCACCACCGAACCGACCTCCGGAACAGCCTTCTCCTGGCTATAAAAGGGCGTCCCCTTCCCCAAATCTCCCTCACACCTTCGCCGACGAGCTCCACATCGCCACTTGAGCAAGGAGAGAGACCACCAGCCGCAAATTTCGCAAAACGATGGCTTCTTCCCTAACTCAGGCCGCCACCCCTAGCCATTCCACGAGTTAGTTTACTTCCCCGATGGTCGTAGCCCACTAGCATCGTAGAACCGAGCATGCTGCCGCCTCGGCGCGCCGCCGACCGCCGTGAAGGCCGCACTGGCCCAACCGAGCCACGCAACACCTTCCCCACGACCCGGCGACCGTGTAGGAACGCCCAAACCCGTGTGAAAGTGAGGACAGCCGAAGTTCCACGGTGCACCGCCGCTGAACCGTCTCCGGCGAGCCCTAGCCGCCACTCCGGCGTCCCCCTCAGCCGAAGGACATCTCCATTAGGTTACTTACGATGCGTAGCACACCAGCATGAACTCCGCTAGGTCGTGTCGGGGGAGAAACGTGACTCCGGCGAGCCGCCGGCTGCCTCCGCCACACCGGCAAACCCCCCGTGCCGGCTACTCAGGTGGCAGCCAGGTGGTAGGGCCACACGGGCAAGACGCCGACGTGGCCGCTGACTCGGCGCCACGAGGGTGCCAGCTCACCCGCGTGCCTCGCAGAGCCCCTGTGGGCTCGGTCCATGTGGACCAGAGGCCCAACGGCAATGGACCGGGTCCCAGTCCATGAAATAGTAACTCGTGGAGACCTGGGCCCACCTGTCAGCCATTGTACACTGGAAAAACGGTAGACACACCAGCTAAGTGTACACAGAAACTTGAAAAAGGCATTTTCAGGTACAGAGAAATTCCTAAAATAGGATAGTCATTAGAGGATAGTAACATGCGGATAAAGGCTAAAAACCATTTTAGGGCATTATTAATTGTCAGCAGTCAAGGCATAACCAAACTAATTTAAGGTGAAATTATGTAGCGACTACAGAGATTAGTAGAGGCCCTCACGTGACAGGGAGCACTACCACTCTACTCCAAACATTCCCAAGTAAAACTGTTTGTCGTTAGGAAACCCCTTTAAAACCCCTACAACCACATAACTATGATGTTACCTAAGTTTTTGGATTCTTTTACGTTCGACGCTAATCCGAGCAATTTACGTACTATAGCAAACGAGGAAGCTGACCAGAAATTTGATGACCCGGATTACAAAAAATTCCTAGAAGCTTTTGAAGGCAAGCTCTAACCTCCTTGATCATGGTTGCTCCTAAGAATTTACAAAATTGCCCTAATTGCCTGTTTTAATATGCATGTTTTCCGTGATTACTTTTAAACGTTGTGGTAGCTAAGACCCGCTTGACTAGTGGTAGCTTCTCCGTGCAAGTAGTGTGGCCGACACGATGACTTGACGCTAGTACTTGGTCCTCAGTTAACCTGGCTCGATGACGTCGGCTAGCCGTTACACTAGCAAGTAGCATACTGCCTCTCGCCATCCAAGGCCAGAGTACTTGCTAGGTGATAGCCACGTGCTTGACATGTGAAGTGCCACGAACCCCTCCTTGACCTTGTAGACTCTTCCTTGATGCTCTAAGGCCCCGTCGTCACACTATAATGTGATGACGTGTGTGATCCCTTGAAAGTAGAATGCTTAGGAACCCTTGCGATGTTAGCATCGCGACTCACTACAAGTAATCATCAGATTTGCGAAAAGTGTTGAAAGGTGTCTCGGTGGTGTGACTTAGGAAGTGAGATAGGGAATTTGTGTTATACAACTTGTGTGGGGTGAAGTGGGGAAAGGGGAATGGTTGAGGCGGGATTTGGTGAATGTGTAGTGCGTGCTTCGGCGTAGTCCACCTATCATGGATATTGATTGAGTCGTCTCACCAACTTAAGGACCAGTTCATATGACCTCGTCATAGTGATGTCGTACAACCACATAACCTGTATGGGCAGGACTCCCTCTACCTTCTTGGTGACTTCCACATGAGACATCTGGCGGTATGTAAGGCATGGGAGCCTAGGAAAAGACACGAGGGAGTCATTACCCATGGTCCGGCTGGGAGAGTAATTGCCCAAATAGCCTCTGGGTGCGTACCGAGGTGTGATTGTGGGGTTACTCGGGGAAGATGACATGAACGTTACGCTACTCCCTTGCTAGGAGTGCTTGACCTGTGGGTAAAGTGTACAACCTATGCAGAGTGTTAAAATCCGGATAACCGTTGTCAAGGTCTTGGCACACTATGTTCTGAGCTCTTGTTGATTAGCCTTAGTGTGATTCCTTGATGTGATGGGTGGCAGTGTTTGACCGTGTTTTGGAAATTACGGCTGTGGGCCGGGAACTAGTAAAGCCGTGGGCTTGAACGTTCGATTAAAACTTAGGGAGCTAACGGGATGGATCTCCAACCCCCCCAGGTCCCGCCAACTAAAATTAGGATACGATTACCTCATTTGCTTTGCAAAAACCTTCTTTTAGGAAGAACCTGCATGAATGCTTTTCGGCAACCCTAAGCCATATGGCCCTACCTTGTTACAACCCCTTGCATGAAACACATCCCCTTGAGTAGTGTTAGGGCTTGTTGAGTACCTTCCGTACTCACTCTTGCTTTCTTCACGACCCTCAGAAGCAGAAGAGGAAAGGGAAGAAGAGGATGAAGTGCAAACAACAACGAGTAGGCCTAGTCCTGCGCCCAAGGCTGCCTCAGGGGAATGGGAGCCACTTAATTGTGACACCCTCATTTCTAGTTTCTGCATATATTCATGTTTCATGAAGAGAAAACATCTTAAAAAAAGAACAGAGAAAAATATCAAAAAGATGGCCAATAAGAGCCGAATCCAGTTCCCAGAGAGCGCCGAAGACAACTTCCGCGGCCCGTCGGCCACGTGGCGTGTTCGGAGCTCATCCCTGCGGAGTGGGGAGAGGTCCGCCGCTAAACTGGCTACGTGGCAGGCTCAGGGCTCATCTCCGCAAAGGGGGAGAGGTCCGACCCTGTAGGACACGTGTTGCCCCCGGAGCTAGCCTCTGCGGAAGAAGCAAAGGCAGTTCCGCAGGACACATGTAACCTTCGGAGCTAGTCACCGCGGAAATCAGAGAACCCGTCGCGCGGGATACGTGTCAATCTTGTAGATCACCCCCGAGAAGTCCGATTCTATTGGACACGTGTTGCCACCGGAGCTTATCTCTGGGAGGTCCGTCACTGTTGGACACGTGTCTACCTCGGAGCTCGTCTCTGAGGAAAAAAAAGGGAGTCTGGCGCTACTTGATGCGTGGCATTCACGGAGCTCACCTCCGAATAGAGAGGAGGTCCTGACCGCCAGGATACGTGGCGCACGCGGAGCTCACTTCCGAAGGAGAAGGGATGTCTCGCTCGCTTGACACGCGACACAACCGGAGCTCGTCTCTGCGCAGGAGGAGATACCAGTCCCCGATGGACACGTGGAGCTTCCGGAGCTCATCACCGCGGAGGTAACGAGTTCTGGAGCGGTTTTTGGATTCTGTACACGTAGAAATACCGGTACGGAGGAGAAACCGACCTGAATTCCACAATGTTACCGCATCAAATCGACTAAAGATAAGTTGTTAAGATTCAACGACAATCTGAATAGGAGTCTTATTCGGAATACAATCAGATTAGGACTCTTCTTCCCCCGATTATAAATAGAACTGAGAACCTCTGGCCGAAACCACGAACTTCTTTTCCAACTCCTGAGCCGACGACTTAGAGCCCTAGCCCCAACTCGCCAAGTAAGCCCATCGCCGGAGTTCAGTCGAGGAAGACTGTCGGAAGAGAGCTCCAACTATCTATCTGATCAGATAAGGACCCCGAGACCGAGAAGAACGTAAGGTAGGCCTCCAATACCACCTTACGACATCGTTGTGTTTTCTTTACATCTGTTATTCGATTCCTTTCAAACAGAAGCATTCTCATGAACAGATCACTTGTTGATTGGGTTGATCTAAAGACGAGATCATCGTCACATCCACATTTGATCCGAACACCTCTATTCATCATAAAACCATACAAGCCATGCGAGAACGCGTACAAACTAAATTGCATCGTAGGATTAACATGCATATGCATCATCGCATCTAGTTAAAGTTTGTGCATGGTATTGATTGTTATGAATCTTGTATGTGCGTGATCCTGTATAGAAGGACAAGCTAAGGGAGCTGTCTACGACGAGCTGCAACAACAAGGTTTCGAGATCCAAGAGCAACCGGAACCGCAAGAACAAGGCAAGTGCCCCTTGACCATATTGATCCTATGTTTTGGGAAAAACTATTTTGTTTTGCGGAAAGGTGTGTGTGTGCCGAGTCAAACATGATGGGAAACCCTTTTATAGGAGTTTACTTGTTTTTGTTGAACCACCCTTGTCGCCAGGGAAGTTTATGAGTCGGGTATGATTTTTGCTTTTATGCTTCGCTGAGTCCATGAGATTGGGAAGCGAGATAGATGTGTCTAGCTAACTGTACTCGTAATGATAATAAACTGGTGTTAATAATGGATATGGATCGGAGGGAGATCTAGGCAAGACTGGGTTTGTGAATGAGGTAGCATGAGATGGTGGTTTACTTGCCGTAGATCTAAGGACCTGTTCATGCGAGCACATGCCAGGATAACAGTGCCACCACAAGGCAAGTATGGGTGCGGCTTAGCTGAGTAATTAGGTAAGTTGCTAGATTGTTATGGACCGTGGAAGGCGCGGGGAACGGGAGTCGAGTGAGGATTGCTCTGGGAACTGCATCACACAAGAGGGGGCCTGTGGGTGGGAGAATTGGAGATTCTAGCCTGTCGGTAAAACCTTAGTGAGTCCATACATCTAGTAGCCCTTTGTAAAGGCTATTTTGTGATCTCTTGGCCATACATCGACGGTTGTGTACTGGTATAATGGAGGTTCTGCAGTCGCCGACGGATGACGAAATCATAAACTTGTGGGTAAAGAGGTGCAAACTCTGCAGAGTTCTTAAAACTATCATGATAGCCGAGCTTACGGTCACGAGCGCCTAGCCAACTTCCATGATTAGTTGGGATGGTTATTGGATATGGTTATTGGTTATGGTTTTTGGATGATTTGGTTTTCGGGACTGTTGAGTCCGGGTGATAATACGGGTTGTATGACTGTTGAGTCATTGCAACAAGGTTGGTCTCGGTGTGAGATGAAGTTGTTTATGAGATGAAATGGTAGCGAATACGAGATGGTATTCGTGAGATGGTAGTGAATACGAGGAGGTATTCGTGAGCGAGAATGAGGTTTATTGATGTCTGGTTGTGACATGGAAGGTAATGAACATAATGAAGGTATGATTGGTATTTTAATACATGTTGGGATTACATTCACTTAAACATGAGTCGTTGTTTTATCATGTTTTTGATAAATAACTTTGCTTTCTTCAATAAGTCTTTTTATACCTACCTTGTTATGAGCTACATATCATATTTTCCCGCACTTGCTGAGTACATCATTGTACTCAAACTTGCATTATTATTTCATCATCAGCAACAGGAGAAGATTACTATGAAGACCAAGTGGAGCATTAGGCGTGTGATCTATTCTCAACCTTGCCTGTGGGGATGGAGTAGAGATGGAGCCATTGCTGCCTAGAATTGCTTCGGCATTAGTTAGAAGATTTCCGCTGCATAGAAATAAGACTTCCGCTGTGAGCATGAGTCCAAGACTCATGAAACATTATAATAAACTCTGTTATTCGTGGTCATATATATTCTGAATTCAGTTTGTG
>JASWHV010000667.1:0-20143 GCA_030760725.1 Neostapfia colusana
GGTTCCGACTCCAAGCGCGTAGAGTCTTGCTTCCCTTTTTAATGAGACGGGTCGTGGCATCCATGTTTAGCCTGTTTTCCGCCTATGGAAATTTATAGGAAAAGAACCTGTCCTGCTTTGCTCTTCCTTTATGCTCATTCAAATTATGTATTAATTTTTATGACCATGCTTCCTAGGTATGTTCTCCATACACCCAGTCCCCATTTTCCATTCTCAACTCTAGTCGTCATTTGCTATACTGCCTGGGGCGGTCGCGATTGGGGGACCTGCCGATGGCCAGGGGGCCCCGAGGCCCCGGCACGTCGTGCACTGAAATTCCCAAGCATCGTGCACTGAATCAGGAGTGTGAGCCAAATAAGACTATGAGATCGGAAAGGGGGGAGCCCCAATGAGAATTACGTTTCCCTTGTTTGTGTGCAGGACCCTCCATCCTTGACTTCCCGCACGAATAGGGTGGTAGAACCCAGACAGTTGGCCACGCCTACCAGGGGGCCGCTACGGACCGCGCGAAGCCGGGGGATCCAGACTCCGCCCCCCCCCCCCCACAACAGGGGCGGGCCCTGGAGGCCCCACGTGTCCAGCGGGGCCGGGGCTCCCTCCTCCTCAGGAGGGGCTCCAGGCCCGCCACGTGGCAGGCAGAAGCCGGACCTCCCCCCTCCGCGGGGAGAGGTCTGAAGGCTCCACGAGTCCTGCGGGGTCGGATCCCCCCTCTCCTCTGAGGAGGGCTCCGGGCCTGCGGGTGCTTGGAGTAAAAGCAACCATCAAGTGGGCGCACGCTCCCACGATCCCGTGACTGTTCGTGCTCCGGCAGCGGTCAATGCGGGACTTGGAGAAAGTGCGCGGGACAGAAGAGACGGAGGTCCCACCTCGGGCTCGCTATCTCCCCCGAGATGGGCCCAGGTGCCACTGTCGGTACCCACGATATGGGGTACCCCCGCGCACAGGGGAAAATGCCTAAGGATCTCACCCTTCTCCGCAAGGAGAGCTCCGAAGGCGCCACGTGTCCAGCGGGGCCGTACCTCCCTCTCCTCAGAGGGGGCCCCGGACTCGCCACGTGGCCTGCAGAAGCCGGACATCCCCCCTTCGCGGGGGAAAGGTCCGAAGGCGTCACGTGTCCAGCGGGGCCGGACCTCCCTCTCCTCAGAGGAGAGCTCCGGGCCCGCCACATGGCCGACAGAAGCCGGACCTCCCCCTCCGCGGGGAGAGGTCTGAAGGCTCCACGTGTCCTGCGGGGCCGGACCTCCCTCTCCTCTGAGGAGGGCTCCGGGCCCGCCACGTGTCCGGCAGAAGAGCGCTGCCTGCCCCTGAGCGGTAGGCAGCGGGCGTAAAAACGCCCCATACCTTTCCCGTACAAGGTATTCAAGGCCGGCGCCTTCCCAAGACGCGGAGACGCGGAGCACGCCTCTGTCAGGTGCCGTTGCACCCAGTTGCATCACAAACTCGCGCGCGGTGTCAGAACCTGCCAACCAATAAACACAGCGACAAGACATCCCCTGCCGCCTCCGCCGTCATCAACCACTACGACTAGCATGCGGCATGGGCAGGGCGGCAAGAGGAAGACTCAGAAGCCTTCGCCAGAGACAACTACCGACATAACTGCAGATACGATAGTGGGCAGGCAATCTCCCCGGGACCACCTGTTAGGTCCCGGGCCCCCGTTGTAAGCCACGCGAGCCTTGGACTATAAAAGGCTCGGGTAGGCGACATTAGCAAGGGTGCGCACTCCAGCAACTCACACCCTAGGCGTAACTCATCCCCATGCTCAGGACTCCGGTTCTGAGCAACAAGTAATACAGCGAGCACCTCAGCTCACCGTGGACGTAGGGTTTTACGCTCCGGCGGCCCAAACCACGTAAAACCCGCCGTGTCAAGCTCCTCCCTAACTCATCCCTACGCTCAAGCTCTCCGCAAGTGACTAGCCTCTCCGAAAAAGAACCTCCGCGGGCTGCCCAGTGCAGATCCGGGGGAAGTGTCGACCACACACTTTGACAACCATCAACAAGCAATCTGCAGTAAAGTTCATCAAGTCGATTGTCTGCCGGTTCGGGGTCCCAAACAGGATCATCACTGTCGGTACCTGAGATATGGGGTACCCCCGCGCACAGGGGAAAATGCCTAAGGAACTCGCCCTTTTCCGCAGGGAGAGCTCTGAAGGCGCCACGCATCCGGCGGGGCCGGACCTCCCTCTCCTCAGAGGAGAGCTCTGGGCCCGCCACATGGCATACAGAAGCCGGACCTCCCCCTCCACGGGAGAGAGGTCCGAAGGCGCGACGCGTCCAGCGGGGCCGGACCTCCCTCTCCTCAGAGGAGAGCTCCGGGCCCGCCACGTGGCCAACAGGAGCCGAGCCTCCCCCCCCGCGGGGAGAGGTCAGGAGGCTCCACGTGCCCCGCGGAACGGGCCCTCCTCTCCTCTGAGAAGGGCTCTGGGCCCGCCACGTGGCAGCAGAACGGCGCTGCCTGCCCCCGAGCGATAGGCAGCGGGCATAAAGACGCCCCATACCTTGCCCGTACAAGGTATTCAAGGCCCGCGTCTTCCCAAGACGCGGAGACGCGTTGCGCCCAGTCGCATCACAGACTGGCGCGCGGTGTCAGAACCTGCCAGACAATAAACACCGCGACAAGACATCCCATGCCGCCTGTGCCGTCATCAACCACTACGACTAGCATGCGGCATGGGCTGGGCGGCAAGATGAAGACTCAGAAGCCTTCGACCAGAGGCAACTACCGGCATAACTGCAGATACGGTAGATAATAGACAATCTTCCCGGGACCACCTGTCGGGTCCCGGCCCCCCTTGTAAGCTGCCCGAGTCTTGGACTATAAAAGGCTCGGGTAGGCGACAATAGCAAGGGTTCGCACTCTGCAACTCATACGCTACCATACACTCCCAAGCTGTAACTCACCCCCAAGATCAGGACTCCGGCCCTGAGCGGCAAGCAATACAGCGAGCTCCATAGCTCGCCGTGGACGTAGGGTTTTACGCTCCGGCGGCCTGAACCACGTAAAACTCACCGCGTCAGGCTCTTACTAACTCGTCCATCCACGCAAGCTCTCCGCAAGAGACTAGCCCCACCGAAAAAAGAACCTCCGCGGGCTGCCCAGTGCAGGCCCGGGGGAAGTGTCGACCGAACACTTCGACATTTGGCGCGCCAGGTAGGGGGCTTTTCTCCTAGCGCGACGAGTTTCCGCCGACGAAGATGACCAAGCTTCCTTCAGCGGCAAACTCTCCCCCTCCGCATTCACGGCGAACCGTTACCAGTGGGGAGTACATGTCGACACACTCAGGACGGAGTGTGTCGGCACAAGCTGGTAGCCAGCAGCTGACTCCGGCAACGCCGACTCCGGCGATGCAGGCTCCGACCAGTGTGAGATCTTCTGCAGCGCTGAGCGTACACCATGGGGGTGCGCTAGCTGCAGCAAGAGCACTGCTGCGCAACACACCTGCGGGGGATGCGCCCCATTCAGCGACCCAGCAATGGGTCCGCGAGGTGGACCGCCTCATCGTCGCCGCCGTGAACCCTCGGTTTCGGCGAGGTCGGCGCCCAGGACAACCGGCTGTGTCGCTGACGCGCACGCCCACGGTTGACGGGCAAACGGCGGATTCCAGCTCCTCCAGGCTCCTGTCGACGGACCTGAGAAGGGAGCTGGAACGGTGCCACTTGGGCCAGGATGCCCGGGTGTACCTCGAGCGACGTCGAGAAAGGCGTCGCAACCATGAGACTGGCGACAGCATGTCATCGGCCTCGACACAACCTGGAGGGCAGGTCTTCGCCACGCGAGCCCTGCCTCAGGCATATGCCGCGCAGCATATGCCACAACCATATGCGCCGCAAGCAGCGCCCCCGGTCTATGGTGCAGCCTTGCCCATGCCGGGATACGCGGTGCCAAGTGCGAACCAAGCGTTCGCAGCGCCAATACCTGCAGCAGCAGGTCCAGGATGTGCAGCCCTTGCACCCCCACCTTCGCTTCGCGAGGTGGCCGCGCAAGTTCCGGCCGCACCTGCCCGAGAAGTACGACGGTAGCGTCAACCCGGCGGAGTTCCTCCAGATCTACTCTACCGCCGTACTTGCCGTAGGAGGGGACGAGGCTGTCATGGCCAACTACTTTCCCGTCGCCTTGACCGGCCCAGCTCGGTCTTGGCTCATGAATCTACCTCAGGGGTCCATAACTTCCTGGGGAGAGCTCTGCCGGCAGTTCGTTGCTGTCGAAGTGTTCAGTCGACACTTCCCCCGGGCCTGCACTGGGCAGCCCGCGGAGGTTCTTTTTTCGGAGGGGCTAGTCCCTAGCGGAGAGCTTGCGCGGATGGATGAGTTAGTAAGAGCTTGACACAGAGAGTTTTACGTGGTTCAGGCCGCCGGAGCGTAAAACCCTACGTCCACGGCGAGCTATGGACCTCGCTGTATTGCTTGCTGCTCAGGGCCGGAGTCCTGAGCTTGGGGGTGAGTTACAGCTTGGGAGTGTATGGCTAGCGTATGAGTTGCAGAGTGCAAACCCTTGCTATCGTCGCCTACCCGAGCCTTTTATAGTCCAAGACTCGGGCGGCTTACAAGGGGAGCCAGGACCCGACAGGTGGTCCCTTGAAGATTGTCTATTATCTACCGTATCTGCAGTTATGCCGGTAGTTGTCTCTGGTCGAAGGCTTCTGAGTCTTTGTCGGTATCTGAGATATGGGGTACCCCCGTGCACAGGGTAAAATGCCTAAGGAACTCGCCCTTCTCTGCAGGGAGAGCTCCGAAGGCGCCACGCGTCCGGCGGGGCCGGACCTCCCTTTCCTCAGAGGAGAGCTCCGGGCCCGCCACGTGGCATACAGAAGCCGGACCTCCCCCTCCGCGGGAGAGAGGTCCGAAGGTGCCGCGTGTCCAGCGGGGCCGGACCTCCCTCTCCTCAGAGGAGGGCTCCGGGCCTGCCACGTAGCCAACAGAAGCCGAGCCTCTCCCTCTGTGGGGAGAGGTCCGGAGGCTCCACGTGCCCCGCGGGACTGACCTTTCTCTCCTCTGAGAAGGGCTCCGGGCCCACCACGTGGCAGCAGAACGACGCTGCCTGCCCCGAGCGATAGGCAGCGGGCGTAAAGACGCCCCATACCTTGCCCGTACAAGGTATTCAAGGCCCGCGTCTTCCCAAGACGCGGAGACACGGAGCACGCTTCTGTCAGGTGCCGTTGCGCCCAGTCGCATCACAGACTAGCGCGCGGTGTCAGAACCTGCCAGCCAATAAACACCGCGACAAGACATCCCATGCCGCCTGCACCGTCATCAACCACTACGACTAGCATGCGGCATGGGCAGGATGGCAAGATGAAGACTCGGAAGCCTTCGCCAGAGACAACTACCAGCATAACTGCAGATACGGTAGATAATAGACAATCTTCCCGGGCCCACCTGTCGGGTCCCGGCTCTCCTTGTAAGCCGCCCGAGTCTTGGACTATAAAAGGCTCGGGTAGGGGTCGATAGCAAGGGTTCGCACTTTGCAACTCATACGCTAGCCATACACTCTCAAGCTGTAACTCACCCCCGAGCTCAGGCCTCCGGTCCTGAGCAGCAAGCAATACAGCGAGCTCCATAGCTCGCCGTGGACGTAGGGTTTTACGCTCCGGCGGCCTGAACCACGTAAAACTCGCCATGTCAAGCTCTTACTAACTCGTCCATCTGCGCAAGCTCTCCGCTAGAGACTAACCCCACGGAAAAAAGAACCTCCGCGTGCTGCCCAGTGCAGGCCCGGGGGAAGTGTCGACTGAACACTTCGACATTTGGCGCGCCAGGAAGGGAGCTTTTTCTCCTAGCGCGACGAGTTTCCGCCGACGAAGATGACCAAGCTTCCTTCAGCGGGGAACTCTCCCCCCCCCCCCCCCCCCGCCTCTGCGGCAGACCGCGACCAGGGAGGAGTACATGTCGACACACTCGGGACGGAGTGTGTCGGTACGAGCTGGGAGTCAGCAACCGGCTCTGGCAGCGCCGACCCCGGCAATGCAGGCTCCAACCAGCTTCAAGTCTTCAGTAGCGCTGGGCGTGCCCAGTGGGGGTGCGTTAGCTGCAGCGAGAGCGCTACTGTACAATCCGCCCACTGGGGACGCGCCTCAGGCAGCGACCTGGCAGTGGATCCGCGAGGTAGACCGTCTCGTCATCACCGCCGCAAACCCTCGTCCTCGGCGGGGACGACGCTCTGGCCAATTGGTCGTGTCGCTGATGCGCGCACCATTGGATGACGAGCAGACGGCAGACTCCAGCTCTACCAGCCCCCAATCAACAGATCTGAGGACAGAGCTGGAGCGGTGTCACCTGGGTCAAGATGCCCGGGTATACCTCGAGCGGCGCCGAGAAAGGCGTCGCCACCGAGAGGCTGACGACAGCATGACGTCGGCCTCGACCCAGCCTGAAAAGCAGACCTTCGCCACGCGATCTCTGCCCCAGGCCTGTGCCGTGCAGAATATGCCACAGTCATATGTCCTGCATATGGCGCCCCCGGCCTATGGTGCAGCCTTGGCCATGCCAGGGCACGCGGTGCTCAGTGCGAACCAAGCGTTCGCGGCATCAGAACCTGCGGCGACAGAAGCAGGGTGTGCGGCCCTCGCGCCCCACCTTCGCTTCGCAAAGTGGCCACGCAAGTTTCGGCCGCTCCTGCCCGAGAAGTACGACGGCAGCATCAACCCTGCGGAGTTCCTCCAGATCTACTCCACCGCCGTACTTGCCGCAGGAGGGAATGAAGCCGTCATGGCCAATTACTTCCCTATCGCCTTGACTGGCCCAGCTCGGTCTTGGCTCATGAACCTCCCCCAGGGTTCCGTAACTTCCTGGGGAGAGCTTTGCCGACAGTTCATAGCCAACTTCGGCAGTTCCTACACCCGGCCTGGCACGGAGCTCGACCTCCACGCCATCCAACAACAACCTGGGGAGTCGCTGCGCTCTTTCATCCAGCGGTTCTCCCAGGTGCGGAACACCATCCCACACATTCAAAATACTTCTGTGATGGTGGCGTTCCGGCAAGGCGTCCGAGACAAGAAGATGCTTGAGAAACTCGCTTTACCAGGGAGGTCCGTGATGCCTCAGAGCTCTTCAGCTTGGCGGACAAGTGCGCCAGAGCAGCCGAAGGACGGAACTGGCACTCACAGCCATCCTCCGAGTCAGGAGGGCTGCCCGGATCTGGTCCTACTCCTTATGGAGGTAGCAGGAAGACCAAGAGCCGAGGCAGAAGCAAGATAAGACCGCCGGCCGCGACCCCAGTCGTCACTGCAGCGACGCTCAGTGGGGCTCGGGGGCCGCGCCCTGACAAGAGGCAGCGAAAGTCACCGATCCCGGAAGATAGCCAGGACAACATGTGCCCCGTGCATGGCAGCTGTCGCCACACTACTGCCGAGTGCCGGGAGATCCAAAGGCTCGCAGAGCGCTTCCGCAAGGGGAAGCGGCAGCGGGCTGATGCCCTCCCCTTCCGTCCAAAGTAAGACGAGCATGGGGTGGATGTTCCAGATAACATCGACCACCCAGAGGAGATCCAGGAGTCTCAGCGTGTCGTGAAGGCGGCACGCAATCATGAGGACTCTGGCTCCAGTGACGGTGAGTGTCGGAAGAAGCTCTATGTCATATACGGCGGGTCCGCCGACCCCTCGTCCCGAAGCGCAGTCAAGACTCTGCGCCGAGCGGTAGCGTCGGTGGCGCCACTCCCAAGTGCTGCACCGCACCTTAAGTGGATGGGGACCCCCATCAGCTTTGACGCCACCGACTGCCCCAGGAACATGGCTGGGGCCGGCCAACTACCGCTCCTGGTGGCCCCTACCATCGCCAACGTGAGAATGTACCACGTTTTGGTAGATGGAGGAGCTGGGCTGAACCTCATCAGCCGTGCAGCTTTCCAGAAGCTGCAGGTCCCGATGGCCAAGCTCACCCCGTTGAGCCTGTTCTCAGGGGTAGGGCCGGGACAGGTTATCCCCTACGGCAACATTAGTCTCCCGGTGACCTTTGGGGCTCCGGACAGCTATCGAACAGAGTACATTCTGTTCGACGTAGCGGAGATAGACCTCCCCTTCAACGCCATAATCGGCAGGCCAGCCCTGTACCGGTTCATGGCTGTAGCCCACTACGGCTACCTCGTCCTGAAGATGCCAACACCGACGGGCGTTCTCAGGATTCGTGGGGACCACACTGCTGCAGTGTCGGCCCTGGAGAAGCTCTAAGTGCTCGCAATAGCTGGGGCATCAGCCCCCGGCAATGCGGAGCCGGACCAGCTCCGCCCGAGCGCACGTCACCGTGCTTCCACCACAGCACCCCGGGTGCAACCTCTCAACGAGGGCGGCGTCCCCTTAAAGGTCGTCCAAGTCGGAGCCGAAGCTACCCAGACCACCCGGGTAGCCGGGGGCCTGGATAGCAAATAGGAAGGCACGCTCGTCACCTTCCTCCGGCACAACGTCGACGTGTTTGCGTGGCAGCCGTCACAGATGCCGGGGATCCGCAGGGAGGTGATCGAGCACCACTTGAAAGTCTTCCCCGACGCCCGGCCGGTTCAACAGAAGCCCCGCAAGCAGTCCATCGAGCGGCAAAACTTCATCCGTGAAGAAGTCAAGAAGCTGCTGGATGCTGGCTTCATACGGGAGGTCCACCACCTCCGATGGTTGGCGAACCCCGTCGTTGTCCCGAAGGCCGGCGGGAAGCTCCGGATGTGCATCGACTACACCAGTCTCAATAAGGCATGTCCCAAAGATCCATTCCCTCTCCCTAGAATAGATCAAATAGTAGACTCAACGTCAGGCTGTGATATGCTGTGCTTCCTAGACGCCTACTCGGGTTTCCATCAGATCCCCATGTCTAGGGAGGACGAGGAGCACACCTCCTTCATAACAGTAGACGGCCTTTATTGCTATGTGTCTATGCCTTACGGCCTAAAGAAGGCACTCCCCACCTTTGTGCGGGCGATGCACAAAACCTTTGGGGAGTTAATAAGAGACCAAGTTGAGGTGTGTGTCGATGACATAGTTGTCAAGGTCAAGCAGGGTTCATCCCTATTAGATAACCTAGCTTTAGTCTTTGACAAGTTGCGCTCTACGCGCACCAAGCTGAACCCAGATAAATGTGTGTTCGGCGTGTCCTCTGGGAAGCTCTTAGGGTTCCTGGTCTCGCACCGAGGGATTGAGGCCAACCCAGAGAAGATCAAGGCCATCGACTTGATGCGGCCCCCTGTCCGCGTCAAGGATGTTCAGAGACTCACGGGATGTCTAGCCGCACTGAGTTGGTTTATACCGAGGCTAGCAGAGCGGGCACTCCCTTTCTTTAAGCTCCTGCGCAAGTCAGGCCCCTTTGCCTGGACTGACGAAGCAGAAGAGGCTTTCTAGGAGTTGAAGCGACTCCTGACGACCCTACCTATCATGGTAGCCCCTGAGCCCGGGGAGCACTTGCTGCTCTACATTGCGGCGACAACAGAAGTGGTGAGTATGGTCCTTGTCGCGGAGCGGCCAGACCCCTCACCCTCGCAACCTGCTCCGGTAGCAGAAGACAGATGGCAGGGGGCCCCGCAGGGCCAAGACGGTCTCCCGGACCCCCTGGAGGTCCAAGTCGACCTCCCGGAGGCCCAGGACGGCCTCCCGGACCCCCAAGATAAATCTCCAGGGTCCAATTGGGATCTCCCGGAGGTCCCTCAAGACCCCTTGGAGCTCCCGGATTATCAAGAAAGCTTAAGGGCCTCCGGGTCCCAGTTCCCGGAGGCCCCCGTGGGTCCACCCACCTCCGGCGGGCCGGGGCCAATGGACGAGGAGCTCCCAAGCCTAAGAGAGAGGGTTCGAACCATACAGAGGCCTGTCTACTACATCAGATAAGTACTTCATGATGCCAAGACAAGGTACCTAGAAGTCCACAAGCTGCTGTATGCGGTGCTCGTGGCCTCCAGGAAGCTCCGCCATTACTTCCAGGCCCACCGGGTCTCGGTAGTCACCTCGTATCCGCTGAAGACAATTCTTCACAGCCCCCATGCGACTGGCAACGTTGCTAAGTGGGCGGCGGAGCTGGCGGAGTTTGAGCTGGACTTCCTCCCACGCCATGCAGTCAAGAGCCAAGCACTGGCTGACTTTGTGGCGGAGTGGGCACCAACGAAGACTGACCCAGGGGGCCATGAAGGCGGTGAGCCAGAGCCCCAAGCTCCGGTCTTCACCGAACCTCACTGGACACTTTTCTTCGATGGCTCCTCGCGAAAGCAGGGGGCCGGTGCCGGCGTACTGCTCCTCATGCCATCGGGGGAACAGTTTGGGTATATGGTGCGTCTAAATTTCAAGGCAACCAACAACATGGCGGAGTATGAAGCACTCATCTTTGGCCTGCAGACAGCCCTGTCTTTAGGCGCTCGCCAGTTGTTGGCGCAGGGCGACTCCCAACTGGTCATCAAGCAAGTCAAGGGTGAATGCTCCTGCAATGACTCGCAGCTAGCTGCGTATCTGCTTCACATACAGATGTTGGAGAAAGAATTCCTCGCCTTGGACCTGCATCACGTACCGCGCGCTGGTAATGCCGCAGCTGACAACCTTTCAACGAAGGCTTCCACCGGAGCCCCCGCGCCCGAAGGAGTTTTCGAGAGGACGTTGCTGCGGCCTACAGCCCGGCCTGCCGAGCCGGGCGAAGGGGGCTTGACCAGCACCTCGAAGCTGGCGGTCCCGGCGGCCCTACAGCCATGGATGCCGCCTAGGATCGTAAGCGTCACTGGGGACTCCGTGCAACCCAGCGCTCAAGATCCAGAAGCTCAAGTCAGACCCGATGCATGGATCACAGAGATCCGGGACTACTTGAAGGACAATATCCTCCCTGATGAACATGCAACCGCTGAACGGATTGTGCGTATGGCTAAGAGGTACGCGCTGGTAGAGGGGGATCTCTACCAGCGTGGCGCCAACCACATCCTATTGCGGTGTATAACCCAGGGGGAAGGCTGCGACTTGCTCGCTGAGATCCATGGAGGCGAATGTGGAAGTCATTCTTCCTCATGCACGCTTGTCGGTAAAGACTTCCGGCATGGCTTCTACTGGCCGACAGCACTCCAGGATGCCGTCAAGCTGGTCGAGAGCTGCAAGGCGTGCCAGTTCCACGCCAAGCAGATCCATACACCGGCTCAGGCGGTACAGATGATACCGCCCTCGTGGCCGTTTGCCGTATGGGGGCTGGACATCCTGGGACCATTTCCCAGAACCGTCGGGGGATTCCGGTACCTCTATGTCGCCATCGACAAGTTCACCAAGTGGCCGGAAGCTACACCAGTTGTCACCATCAACAAACAATCTGCAGTAAAGTTCATCAAGTCTATTGTCTGCCGGTTCGGGGTCCCAAACAGGATCATCACCGACAACGGGACCCAGTTCACCAGCGCAGCATTCCAAGACTACTGCGAGGACCTTGGTATTCAGGTATGCTATGCCTCTGTCGCCCACCAGAGGAGCAATGGGCAAGTTGAGAGGGCCAACGCGGAGATTCTCCGAGGCCTTAAGACTCGCACCTTCGCCAGCCTGAAGAAACATGGTGCCAGTTGGGTAGATGAGCTTCCGAGCACGCTATGGGCTAACCGGACATCCCAGAGCCGGGCCACCGGGGAGACACTGTCGAAGTGTGCGATCGACACTTCCCCCGGGCCTGCACTGGGCAGCCCGCAGAGGTTCTTTTTTCGGAGGGGCTAGTCCCTAGCGGAGAGCTTGCGTGGATGGACGAGTTAGTGAGAGCTTGACACGGGAAGTTTTACGTGGTTCAGGCCGCTGGAGCGTAAAACCCTACGTCCACGGCGAGCTATGGAGATCGCTGTATTGCTTGCTTCTCAGGGCCGGGGTCCTGAGCTTGGGGGTGAGTTACAGCTTGAGAGTGTATGGCTAGCGTATGAGTTGCAGAATGCGAAACCTTGCTATCGACGCCTACCCGAGCCTTTTATAGTCCAAGACTCGGGTGGCTTACAAGGGGGGGGGGGGGGGGGCGGGACCCGACACGTGGTCCCGGGGAGATTGACTGATATCTACCATATCGGCAGTTATGCCGGTAGTTGTCTCTGCCGAAGGCTTCTAAGTCTTCGTCTTGTAGCCCTGCCCATGCCGCATGCTAGTCGTAGTGGTTGATGACGGCGCAGGCGGCACGGGATGTCTTGTCGCGGCGTTTATTGGCTGGCAGGTTCTGACACCGCGCGCCAGTCTGTGATGCGACTGGGCGCAACGGCACCTGACAGACGCGTGCTCCGCGTTTCCGCGTCTTGGGAAGACGCGGGCCTTGAATACCTTGTACGGGCAAGGTGTGGGGCGCCTTTACGCCCGCTGCCTACCGCTCGGGGGCAGGCAGCACCGTTCTTCTGGCCACGTGGCGGGTCCGGAGCCCTTCTCTGAAGAGAGAAGGGTCCGGCCTGCGGGGCACGTGGAGCCTCCAGACCTCTCCCCGCGGAGGGGGAGGTCCAGCTTCTGTATGCCACGTGGCGGGCCCAGAGCTCTCCTCTGCGGAGAGGGAGGTCCGGCCCCGCTGGACGCCTGGCGTCTTCGGACCTCTCTCCCACGGAGGGGGAGGTCCGGCTTCTGTATGCCACGTGGCGGGCCCGGAGCTCTCCTCTGAGGAGAGGAAGGTCCGGCCCCGCCGGACGCGTGGCGCCTTCGGAGCTCTCCCGGCGGAGAAGGGCGAGTACCTTAGGCATTTTACCCTGTGCGCGGGGGTACCCCATACCGAGGGTACCGACAGACACCCTTCTTCATGGTGTATGGGGCTGAAGCTGTACTTCCCCCAGAAATCACCATGAAGTCTCACCGTGTCCGGGCTTACGACGAAGCCACGCAGGACAACCTCCGGCATGGAGAAATCGACCTCGTCGACGAGGTCCGATTACATGCGGCACTCCGTAACGCACGGTACAGACAAGCGCTTCGGCGCTACCACCAGAGGTCTGTGCGTGCCCGGGAGCTGCAGGAAGGTGACCTGGTGTTGTGGCGCATACTTTCTCGCGAAGGGACCCACAAACTCTCCCCTAGTTGGGAAGGCCCCTTCCATGTCGCGAAAGTATGCTGCCCTGGGTGTGTGCGCCTTTCCACCGAGGATGGGGACCTGCTCCCGAACCCTTGGAACATAGAACACCTCCGTAAGTTCTACCCCTAGAGCAAAAATAGGACAGTACTTTCTTTTCGTAATAAACTCCATAGAGTCCAGGAGCAGCGCTCGGAGCAGCTAAACCCCAGGGGACGGTCCAGGACTACGTTCAGCTTTGCCTGGTTCTGACTCCAAGCGCGTAGAGTCTTGCTTCCCCTCTTAATGGGGTGGGTCGTGGCCTCCATGTTTAGCCTGCCTTCCTCCTGTGGAAAGTTGTACGAAAAGAAATCTGCTCTACTTTGCTCTTTCCTTGTACTCATTTAAATTGTGAATTGAGTTTTTTAATCACCCTTGCAGTGCATGGTTGCCATGTGCTCAGCTCCCCCTCTCTACAAGTCCCCAAGCACCAAGCATATGGTTAGGGGCTATAAGTCAAATAAGACTATGAGATAAGGGAGGGGGAGCCCCCAAGGAGAACTACGTTTCCTCTACCTATTTGCAGGACCTCCAGGTTGAGGCAATAGGGACTGCATGAAGCAGGGGGAAAGGAGCTACCAACTACTCCGACCTAGGACTGGAAGGACCGGGACCTGCCCCTCCAGCAGGGGCGGGACCTGAGGGCCCCACGTGTCCAGCAGGCTCGGAACCCTCACCTCACTTGAGGAGAGCTCCGGGCTCGCCACGTGGCGGGCGGAAACCGGACCTCCCCCCCCCCCCCCCCGGTGGGAAGGCTCCAAAAGCCCTACGTGTCCAGCATGGCCGGAGCTCCAACCTCTTAAGGAGGGGCTCCGGACCTGCCACGTGGCGGGCAGACTTGGGGCTCCCCATGGGGCGAGATCTGGAGACCCCCGGGGACCCCTAACACGGTTAGGACCCAGGGAAGGTGTCTACGCAGAGCTCTGAGATTGGAGATGGCCCCTGAGTACCTTGCGGAACTAAGGACTCGGACAGGCAAAGCCAAGAAGGAGAGAAAGAGCGTCACAGACACAAATATCTAAAAGAGTCAAACTATGCGAGGCTCCTTGAGCTGGACTACAGACTCGATAAGAAGAAAGAAACAAGCCCCAAGGGTCTCCTGACATGACCAGAATCTAGAAGTTGCAAGGACGGCCGCGTCACCAGGCTTCAGCCCTGGCGGCACTCTCCCGCTCCATGACCCGAGCGCAGGAATCGCCTCCCTCATCACCGGCGCAAAAGCCGGTGTCACCAAGGGAGCTTCTGAGGCCCCCTCCGCAGTATTCAGCGGTCTTCCTGGAGACTCTGCCGTCTGGGATCCTCCATGGTGCATCGGCGGCTTCCTTCTCCTGAAGTTCCCCCATCACCGGCGCAAAAGCCGGCGTCATCAAGGGTGCCCATGGAGCCTCCTTCCCTCATCACCTGCGCAAAAGCCAGTGTCATCAAGGGCGCTCCTGAGGCCCCCTCTCCGCAGCTTCAGTGTAAGGGCCTCAGTTTTTGACACCCATTTGCAGTGTTCATCACCACACCACACACCTCATTTGAGGAAGAATGATGAACACAAATGAAGAGCAAGTAACAATTATCAACAAGCTCATTAGAGAACAAACTTACACATTGCAAAAGTGGTATTTCCCACATGTGATGTAGATGGGCTGGACATATGAAAACTCCTACACTTTACTAAGGATGTCCATGCCAAGTTTCACCCAAATTCAAAACCTTTTTGAGGTCAGTTTGGGTATAGTTAGGAAGAGGGCAGTTTGAAACCATATTCAAATTCAAACCATTTTTATCCAATGAATTTAAAAGTGGGGGGCATATTCTTACTCAGCACATTTTTGTGAGCTCACACACCAATTTTCACTCCATTTGGAGTTGATCTTGACATGAGCTAAGTGGGAGAAATTCAAACTTTATTTGAATTTCAAACTGAACTTGTGCTGAAATTCATTCAAACCAAACCTCATTTGAACTTTGATCAATTCAAATGGCTCATGGGTGAATAATTTGAATTGCCAAGGGTAGTATGGGGTTCACTGTTTACAACAGTGATTAGGAGTAAATTTCAGAGGTTAAAACTGGAGGTGGGACCCACATGTCAGCCACTGCTCAGATCTAACCGACTGAGACTTTTTCACTCGGGTCGCCGAGCCGCAGCGGTGATTGCCACCGAGGCCAGCCGCCGGTCCACCAGCTGCTTGCCCACGCGCGGGCATGAGGCGGTGCAGAGCCTTCTTAAGGCGCCTGCCCCCTCCTCGGCCAAGGCACCACCGTTCTTCCCAGCAAGAACTCAGCGCCGGCCAAAAACTTCCGCAGCTCGGACTTGATCGGAGAACGCCGATCGCAGCTCCCTCCTTCCACTCCAGAGCCCCAGCAAGGTACTAGAGACCTTCCTCCATCCTCCCCGTTGCTAGAATTCGGTTGAAACCGATTGATATCTGCTGTGCCGAAAGATCAAAATCGGAACTTGGAACCGCCGCACCTCGGGCTCTTGTGGACAGCCCAACCAGGGCGTTGTCACGCCCGAGCCAAGGAACCCTTGGACGCGCAGGTGACCGGTGCTGCTCATCCCCGAGCCACAGCTCGAGTGGTTGCTCACCGGCGGCGAATTTCCACTTTTCCCCTTTCTGTGTGCAGAACGACCTTCGGGTACGGTTCTGTTTAATTCGTGCTCTAGAAAGGATTAGAGGGCCTCAGGCCGCTCTCACACGAGCTAGACACGGTAACGCACAAGTTGTCTTCATAACTCTGTGCCGGAGAACCTCTGTGCCCGGCGTAATTTAAGGTCTACTAATGGCGGAACGAACGGGCGGCATCGGGCGCACGGTGAGGACCTATTTCGGGCCTTCCCCGAGCTGCCTCGAGCTCATGTCGACCTTCTCTGAGGTCCACTGATGCTCCTCGACCGATTTCCCAAGTAGCTGAGGTGCTAGGGTGGTCAGCCGACATGGCCGAAGTCGTTCCGAGGTGGCGGCTCATCGCCGACCATGCTCCGGCCATTGTCATGAGCAGCTGACCCTAGAATCCTGTTCCCTGAGTAAAAGTAGGCAGGGGCGGCCAGAATCGAGAAGTTTGGAGCTGTACAGCAGCCGGCGGCGAGCTCTCCGGCGAGATCCCTCGGCGGCGGGGCGCGGGTGTCGCGAGGTTGAAGAAGGGGGTGGACCCCAGCTGTCAGCGGCCGATATTTTGAATCGGGATCCGGCTGCGGCCAGGATCGGGTGTGCTGGCGCGCAAAATCCTTGTGGGCCGCGATGTGCCATCGCCTAGGCGTGCGACGTGTGTCCCCTGGGCCCACGCGCGAGTTTAAACTTTTCCCCGATTTTCAGATTTCCTTCAAACTTCAAATCCTTATAACTTTGGCTAGAAAGCTCCAAATTGAGTGAACCAAATTTTGCTGGATTCAGCTCTCTGAGTACTTTCCAGAAAATTAAGTTTCACTTCATGAAATTCCTTATTTCTCCAGAATTAATTCCTTAAATTTTAAACTATTAGGGATTTTAACTGGTGAATCCTTTGGAGGAAAATCATAAAATTTTGCTGAGATGTTCACCCAAATATCCTGGAACTACCATAAAAATGTCAGATCCATTTGAGCTCATTTAATCCACCTAATGGTGTGATTAGTGAAACTGTTCCAGAGAAAATAGAAAATGTTCAGAAACATTTTCAGAATTTTCTCTGAAATTGTTTAGCTCATATCTTTCGTTAGAGACTTCCAAATTAAGTGAGACCAACTCCATTAGAACCCTCTGAAAATCTAGTTTTCAGAAAGTCATAGTTTGTCTCATGAAATATCCTAGAACACCCTAAGAGTTCCAAGTAAGGTCAAGGACATAATTATTTGTGGAGGGCTCAAATGAGCTTTGCTGCAACTAAAACTTGACCAGGTCTCTGTTTATGTTGTAACCAAGCCACAGTAAAGGTTTCACAGTCATTAGGTCTATCTAGCAAAGGTTATAGACTTCACAACTTCAAACTTAATACAAATGCATTAAATTAATACATGTATTGTTTCTATCATGTAGTCGCTAAGGTCGAGGAGGAACCCGAAGTCCTAGACTTTGTTACTCCGGAGGAACAGCTAGCCTACGACCAAGAGCAGCAAGGCAAGCTCCGGTTTGCATTAACCATTTTACAAATTTTTATTGTTTTGAGCACATACTTGTTTCCTCTATTCTGTGCATTAGAGTCTTGTTTGGAAACCCCACTGCATAGCCAAGAAAACCATGGGTTGGGGTTTAGGATTGCAAACCCCGTTAGCCACTGCATTGCTACGATAGAGTAGGATTCGGTATAAGTCGAGTAGTTGGAACTACTCGCGAGAATAGGCCAGAGGCACATTGCTCGGGTAGAGATAGCACATGATACACATGGCAAGAAAATGAGACCGAGCGGAGAGTAAGGGCAGCAGGACTTTGGGGCCTGTGTGCTGTAGCTCCGCTTGTGTCGATTGAGGACCGAGCCGTGTGCGGGTCTGTTGAACAAGCTAGAACAGTACCGAGGATCTACCGGCTATATGGGAACCGGGAAACTGATGTAACTCGGGTAGCTGGGTATTGAGGCATTGCCCGTCGTTCAGAGGTAGGTTGAGAGCTCGAGGTGTAAATCGGCTGGCGGCACGGAGATGCGCGTGCAGAGACCTCTTGCTCGGGACGATGGGACCGGTTCAATATTTGGCTGACGGGTGAAAGGTAGTCGCGTACGGCGTCCGTGATGGTTGTTGTAGGCAACATCGAGTACGGGCGTACGTGACGGGTTGTTCGGGTAACCCTGCAGGTGTAAATCGATTATAATCGCCGTCCCTCGCGGTCAGTGAGTACCACTTGTTCACTGTACCGTGACGTAGAAAGAACAGGCTAGTCACATGATAAAATGTTGCTGATTGAAAGCTGGACATTGATTGTTAATGA
Organism: Neostapfia colusana; assembly: GCA_030760725.1. Lineage (NCBI taxonomy): Eukaryota > Viridiplantae > Streptophyta > Magnoliopsida > Poales > Poaceae > Neostapfia > Neostapfia colusana. Next base: position 17,876 of record JASWHV010000667.1, read on the forward strand.
TATGCTGTAGCTTAGAGCTAACTAAAGTTCTTTTCAACTTTGGGCAAAGTACATGAGAGAAATGCGTTTCTTGTTTGCTTGCGGCTCTCTCATGTGCCTTAGCGTAAGGTTCTCCACAACCTGCTGCTAAAACTTGAAAGTAAGGTTCTACTAATTAGGCGAGTCCTTGCAAATGATTTTTACCTCATGCAACCCATTACCCTCATGTAGAAGTTCCATGTTTAGGTGAGACGGGTCAGACATGCTGAGCCTTCGTGCTCACTGCTTGTGTTTGAAGCTTTTGCAGGGTTCTATGAGGAAGGGACTCCCGAAGAGGAGACGGAACCCCAGGAGGGGAACCCCGTCGAGTGGGAGTCGTGCACGCCGCAGAGTTAGTGTGCGTGTGTGCTAGCAAGGACACGTTCGAGGGCTGAACGTGCACTTGATGCTTAGTCTACGCCCGCGAGTGTAGACTGAACTTATTTTGATGTAAACATGTTCATAAACTTGTTTATGTAATAAAACTTACGCTTCCGCTTTGCACCTTTGACGTGTGTTATACGGTGCTGTGCAACGCAGCACCCCTCAGCATGATCCTGGCTCGACAGGACCAATGAGGTCGTGTCAGCGTGGTATCAGAGCTCGCTTGAGGTTTAACACAGTACAAAGGTCTTCTTTTTCAAAAAATCCAGTGAGGAACGAGTTAGTAGCCCGTATAAGGATGTTATTAGTATATAGAAAGTGGCTTATTAACCTATTTGTTATGTTGGAAAATCGTGCATCTCGGGACGTTCATGTCTTGGGGGGTGCACGTAAGCGCTGTCCACCAGTGCGCACAAGCTGAAGGGTGGAGCCCCACGGGTGGCAGGTAACCCGACCCGCTTTGATATCCTCTACGACTCTTCATGTCGTTTGGGGTATTCGAGCAACGTCTGTCCCTGGCGTGCGTGGTGCAACATGGGAGACCCTGTCACGTGGTCTGAAACGTGAACACGCAACTCAAGGCGTGTTTGGCTTGAGAACATCCGGGCGAGTGATGACGGCCGGGTGTACGAACTGTATGGATTCCGGGCTTGGTGTGCAGCCGAGTCTGACGATTGTTTGAGTTTCTGCAGGTAGCCTTACCACGAAACGGTAGACGTGTAGCATCCGTGTGCGAGTGACGAGTAGTGCCACTGAACTAACGAAGCCGGCTAAGTCCGGTATAGGTTTTTCCTTTGTGAGGACGTAGTACCGACATAATCTGGTGACGCATCGACGTCGCATCCAACTAAATGAACAACTTCATTTGAAAACTTGAAGGTTTTGATCCCAAGTAGTAAAACTTGATGTAACTCCTTCCCTTATACAGGATATTCAAAGTTAACAAGTTTTCAACTTATAGGATGTTAAGGACAGAGCACTCTGTTTTCAACTGAATCAAGGCTGAAGTTAATCATAGGTTAGAGGTTGAGTTCTTTTGAGGTTGGGGTCGTATGATACATTTCTGGAAAGCGTTGGAAGAGCTTTACAACTCTTCTGTTGAGGTCCAGAGGTGTTTCATCCCTTAACCACTCGAAAAATGCAGTAGAGTTGAAACTGTCCAGAAAACAGGACAGAGCAAAGACTCTCTGTAAACTCTCTGTAAATTAAGCATCACTTCCTGCTTAAAAATCCAAAAATAGGAAATGAGGTACTTCTGGAAAGCTTATGAGATGGGTTACAACTTTGTAACAGAAAGTTTTGTCAGATTAGGAACAGAATTAACTGGGATTCTTGGATCAAATCAGTACCTAAGGCAGGGAGGTGCTGTCCAATTGTTTCCAGAAATTCTGTTAACTTTGACATCTCTGAACTTTTGAACCAGGACGGATCATAGGCCAACCAAATACTTTCTGGAAAGCTATTGAAGTTAACTTTAACTTTGATGTTGAGCTCCAGAATTGGTTTTGCCTTTAACATGGCCTAAATCAGGTTGATATGGAAACTGGTCAGGACTGTCATGGTAACAGCAGATCAGCAGTCAAATTTGTTTAAAAATTTGAACTATGTTTCCAAGTGTTATGGGTTCAATGACATATCTTATGTTATAACTCAATGGTTTACTGTTTAAATAAATATTTGACATTTCTCAAATATATTTTTACAGATGGCAGCAGATAAACAGTTGGAGAACGGGTGGGTAGTTTCCCACTGCTCTGACCGTAGCGGCTACCCGGAAGCATTGTGGCAAATGCTCCAATATTTCGGGTACAACCAGATGCCGCAATACTTCGCCAAGGAAGAAGGCGAAGAGGGGAACAAGACGTG
>JASWHV010000668.1:0-20095 GCA_030760725.1 Neostapfia colusana
ACTGTCTACACGACATGTCACCGATTACAAAAGTTGGGTTACGCTACCCTAGCTGCCCTACTTGGCAACCATAACCCACTACTCGGAGTAGAACTCGACCTCCTGTGGGTCTTCCTCCTCCGGTACCTCTGCTGGTGGCTCTGGATCTACCACCTATTCTCCCATCCCGGGTTCTCCCATTGCTGGAAGGCCCAAGACCACCGGTATGCCTAACACCGGAGGTACGAGGTCCTGCAAAGCATGCACCTCGTCCATATCCTGGTTGTAATCTTCTTCCCAGCCTTGCCCTTCCTCAATAGCATTGTCCCGCTCTTGAGTAAGTTCCTCGTTCTGCTGGGTCCGATCTTGTACCAGTTCTTGCAAAGCCGCAATGTCGACACGGCTCTTCTTCTTTGCCTTCTTCAGACGACGCAACTGATTGTATTGTTCATTCAGTCGCTTGATCGTCGGAAGGAGCACATTGCGGAGTGTGCTGTGAGCACTCTCGAAGTAGTCTCCACGGCTCGTGCTCTCCTTGAGCTTTGTGGCGAGATGCTCCGTATGAACAGCTTGGCTGTCCATCACGGCGTTTCCCGCCCTCATCTGGAGGCTAAGGTTTGCCTCCGCGGGTTTGTACCTTGGGCAACTCGGGTCCGTTGCCTCCAGGTACCTCTCTTCCCACACATGCTGAGCCCGTCCCTCCACCGGAACGAGCGCGTATGGAGTGCCCTCCATAGCCTGCACGTGTAGTTGGCAGAAACGTGACATGGTGTCACGGGCTGCCACTTACCACATCCCTTCCGGTTGTCTTCCTCTCACCGTGACGGTGAACGGCACCCAACCGGGTGGCGTAGGTCCTGCAGGGACCTCGACATGGATCGTCCACGTCTTGTTCCCCGCTTCGCCTTCTTCCTTGGCAAAGTATTGCGGCATCTGGTTATACCCGAAATATTGGAGCATTTGCCACAATGCTTCCGGGTAGCCGCTACGGTGAGAACAGTGGGAAACCACCCACCCGTTCTCCAACTGTTTAGCTGCTGTCATCTGTAAAAATATATTTGAGAAATGTCAAATATTTATTTAAACAGTAAACCACTGAGTTATAACATAAGACATGTCATTGAACCCATAAAACTTGGAAACATAGTTCAAATTTTAAACAAATTTGACTGCTGATCTGCTGTTGCCATGACAGCCCTCACCAGTTTCCATTTCAACCTGATTTAGGCCATGTTAAAGGCAAAACCAATTCCGGAGTTCAACATAAAAGTTAAATCTACCTTCAATAGCTTTCCAGAAAGTATTTGCTTGGCCTAAGATCTGTCCTGGTTCAAAAGTTATGAGATGTCAAAGTTAACAGAATTTCTGGAGAAAATTGGACAGCACCTCCCTGCTTTAGGTACTGATTTGCTCCAAGAATTCCAGTTAATTCTGTTCCTAATCTGACAAAACTTTCCGTTACAAAGTTGTAACCTATCTCATAATCTTTCCAGAACTACCTCATTTTCTATTTTTAGATTTTTAAGCAGGAAGTTATGCTTAATTTACAGAGAGTTTACAGAGAGTCTTTACTCTGTCCTGTTTTCTGGACAGCTTCAACTCTACTACAGTTTTCGAGTGGTTAAGGGATGAAACACCTCTGGACCTCAACAGAAGAGTTGTAAAGATCTTCCAGAGCTTTTCAGAAATGTATCATATAACCCCAACCTCGAATGAACTCAACCTCTAACCTCTCATTAACTTCAGTCTTGATTCAGCTGAAAAAAGAGTGCTCTGTCCTTAACAACCTATAAGTTGAAAACTTGTTAACTTTGAATATCCTGTTCAAGGGAAGGAGTTACATCAATTTTTACTACTTTAGATCAAAATCTTCATGTTTTACATGAAGTTGTTCATTTAATGGGGTGTGACGTCGATGCGTCACCAGATTATGTCGGTACTACGTCCTCACAAAGAAAAACCTATACCGGACTTAGCCGGCTTCGTTAGTTCAGTGGCACTAAACGTCACTCGCACACGGATGCTACACGTCTACCGTTTCATGGTCAGGCTACCAGCAAAAACTCAAACAATCATCAGACTCGGCTGCACACCGAGCCCGGAATCCATACAGTTCATACACCCGGCCGTCATCACTCGCCCGGATGTTCTCAAGCCAAACACGCCTTGAGTTACGTGTTCACGTTTCAGACCACGTGACGGAGTCTCCCAAGTTGCACCACGCACGCCAGGGACAGACGTTGCTCGAATACCCCAAACAACATGAAGAGTCGTAGAGGATATCAAAGCGGGTCGGGTTACCTGCCACCCGTGGGGCTCCACCCTTCAGCTTGCGCGCACTGGTGGACAGCGCTCACGTGTACCCCCCAAGACATAAACGTCCCGAGATACACGATTTTCTGACATAAACAAATAGGTCAATATGCCACTTTCTATACACTAATAACATCCTTATATGGGCTACTAACTCGTTCCTCACTGGATTCTTGAAAAAGATGACCTTTGTAGTGCGTTAAATCTCAAGCGAGCTCTGATACCAACGCTGACATGACCCCACGGTCTTGTCGAGCCAGGATCACGCTGAGGGGTGCTGCGTTGCACAACACCGGATAAAACACGTCAAAGGTACAAAGCGGAAGCGGAATTTTATTACATAAACAGGTTTATGAACATGTTTACATCAAAATAAGTTTAGTCTACACTCGCGGGCGTAGACTACGCATCAAGTCCACGTTCAGCCCTCGAACGTGTCCTTGCTAGCACACACGCACACTAACTCTGTGGCGTGCACGACTCCCACTCGACGGGGTTCCCCTCCTGGGGTTCCGTCTCCTCTTCGGGAGTCTCTTACTAATAGAACCCTGCAAAAGCTTCAAACACAAGCAGTGAGCACGAAGGCTCAGCAAGTCTGACCCGTCTCACCTAAACATGGAACTTCTACATGAGGGGTGATGGGTTACATGAGGTAAAAATCATTTGCAAGGACTCGCCTAATTAGTAGAACCTTACTTTCAAGTTTTAGCAGTAGGTTGTGGAAAACCTTACGCTAAGGCACATGAAAGAGCCGCAATCAAACAAGAAACGCATTTCTCTCATGTACTTTGCCCAAAGTTGAAAAGAACTTTAGTTAGCTCTAAACTACAGCAATTCATTAGCAATCAAGTCCATCTTTCAATCAGCAACATTTTAACATGTAACTAGCCTGTTCTTTCTACGTCACGGTACAGTGAACAAGTGGTACCCACTGACCGCGAGGGACGGTGATTATAATCAATTTACACCTGCAGGGTTACCCGAACAACCCGTCACGTACGCCTGTACTCGATGTTGCCTACAACAACCATCACGAACGCCGTACGCAACTACCTTTCTCCCGTCAGCAAAATATTGAACCAGTCCCATCGTCCCGAGCAAGAGGTCTCTGCACGCGCATCTCAGTGGCGCCAGCTGATTTACACCTCAAGCTCTCAACCTACCCTCTGAACGACGGGCAATGCCTCAATACACAGCTACCCGAGTTACATCGGTTTCCCGGTTCCCATATAGCCGGTAGGTCTTCGGTACTGTTCTAGCTTGTTAAACAGGCCCGCACACGGCTCGGTCCTCAATCGACACAAGCGGTGCTACAGCACAAAGGCCCCAAAGTCCTGCTGCCCTTACCCTCCGCTCTGTCTCATTTTCTTGCCACGTGTTTCATGTGCTATCACTATCCGAGTCTAGTACCTCTAGCCTATGCTCGCGAGTAGTTCCAACTACTCGACTTGTACCGAATCCTACTCTATCATAGCAATGCAGTAGCTAACGGGGTTTGCAATCCTAAACCCATCCCAAGGTTCTCTTGGCTATGCAGTGGGGCTTCCAAACAAGACCCTAATGCAAAGAATAAAGTAAACAAGTATGTGCTCAAAACAATAAAAATTTGTAAAAAGGTTAATGCAAACCTGAGCTTGCCTTGCTGCTCTTGGTCATAGGCTAGCTGCTCCTCCGGAGTTACGAAGTCTAGGACTTCGGGTTCCTCCTCGACCTTAGCGACTACATGATAGAAGCAATATATGTATTAATTTAGATGTAGTTGTATTTACTTTTAATCTTGTGAAGTCTATAACTCTTGCTAGACAAGCCTAATGACTGTGAAACTTTTACTGTGGCTTGGTTACAACCTAAATAGAAACTTGGTCAAGTTTTAGTTGCAGTCAAGCTCAATTGAGCCCTCCACAATTAATTATGTACTTGACCTTAATTGAAGGATTTTAGGGTGTTCTAAGGATTTTCATGAAACAAACTATGACTTTCTGAAAACTAGATTTTCAGAGGGTTCTAATGGAGTTGGTCTCACTTAATTGGAAGGTTCCTAGCTAAAGATATGAGCTAAACAATTTCAGAGAAAATTCTGAAAATGTTTCTGGACATTTTTCTATTTTCTCTGGAACAGTTTCACTAATCACACCATTAGGTGGATCAAATTAGCTCAACTGGATCTGAAATTTTTATGGTAGTTCAGGGATATTTTGGTGAACATCGCAGCAAAATTTCAGGATTTTCCTCCACAGGATTCTCCAGTTAAAAGTCCAAACAGTTTAAAATTTGAGGAATTAATTCTTGAAAAATAAGGAATTTCATGAAGTGAAACTTGATTTGCTGGAAAGTACTCAGAGAGATGAATCCAGCAAAATTTGGTTCACTCGATTTGGATCTTTCTAGCCAAAGTTATGAGGATTTGAAGTTTGAAGGAAATCTGAAAATCGGGGAAAAGTTTAAACTCGCGCGTGGGCCCCGGGGACACGCGTCGCACGCCGAGGCGACAGCACACCGCGGCCCACAAGGATTTTGCGCGCCAGCATACCCAATCCCGGCCGCAGCCCGATCCCAATTCAAAATATCGGCCGCTGACAGCTGGGGTCCACCCCTTTCTTCAACCTCGCGACGCCCGCGCTCCACCGCCGAGGGACCTCGCCGGAGAGCTCGCCGCCGGCTTCTGTACAGCTCCAAACTTCACGATTTTGGCCGCCCCTGCCTACTTTCACTCAGGGAACAGGATTCTGGGGTCAGCTGCTCATGACAATGGCCGGTGCATGGTCGGCGACGAGCCGTCACCTCGGAAAGACTTCGGCCATGTCGGCTGACCTCCCTAGCACCTCAACTACTCGAGGAACCGGTTGGGAAGCATCAGTGGACCTCAGGGAAGGTCGACATGAGCTCGAGGAAGCTCGGGGAAGGCCCGAAGTACGTCCTTACCGTGCGCCCGATGCCTCCCGTTTATTCCGCCATTGGTAAACCTCGAATTACGCCGGGTACAGAGGTTCTCCGGGCAAGGGTTGTGAAGGCAACTTGTGCGTTACCGTGTCTAGTTTGTGTGAGAGCGGATTGAGGCCCTCTAACTCTTTCTAGAGCACGAATTCAACGGAATCGCACCCGAAGGTCGTTCTGCACACAGAAAGGGGAAAACTGGAAATTCGCCGCCGGTGAGCAACCACTCGAGCTGTGGCTCGGGGGTGAGCAGCACCGGTCACCAGCGCGTCCAAGGGTGCCTTGGCTCGGGCGTGACAACGCCCTGGTTGGGCTGTCCACGGAAGCCCGTGGTGCGGTGGTTCTAAGTCACCGAATTGATCTTTCGGCACAGCCGATATCAATCGGTTTCAACTGAATTATAGCAGCGGGGAAGACGGAGGAAGGTCTCTAGTACCTTGCCGTGGCTCTGGAGGGGACGGAGGAAGCTGTGATCGGCGCTCTCCGATCGATTCCGAGCTGCGTAAAATTTCGGCCGGCGCTGAGTTCTTGCGGGGAAAGAAACGGGTGAGGCTTCGGCTGAGGAGGGGGAAGGGCGCCTTAAGAAGGCTCTGCACCACCTCACGTCCGCGCGTGGGCAAGCAGCTGCTGGCGCGGCGGCTCCCCTCGGTGGCGATCGCAGTGGCGGCTCAGTTAACCGAGTGAGAAAATTCCAGTCGGTTTGAGTTGAAGTGGTGGCTGACATGTGGGTCCCACTTCCAGTTTTAACCTCTGAAATTTACTCCTAATCACTGTTGTAAACAGTGAGCCCCATAGTACCCCTGGTAATTCAAATTATACACCCATGATCCATTTGAATTGATCAAAGTTCAAATGAGGTTTGGTTTGAATGAATTTCAGCACAAGTTCAGTTTGAAATTCAAATAAAGTTTGAATTTCCCCAACTTAGCTCATGTCAAGATCAACTCCAAATGGAGTGAAAATTGGTGTGTGGGCTCACAAAAATATGCTGAGTAAGAATATGCCTCCCACTTTTAAATTCATGGGATAAAACAGTTTGAATTTGAATATGGTTTCAAACTGCCCTCTTTCTAACTATACCCAAAATGACCACAAAAGGTTTTGAATTTGGGTGAAACTTGGCATGGACATCCTTAGCAAAGTGTAGGAGTTTTCATATGTCCAGCCCACCTATATCACATGTGGGAAATACCACTTTTGCAATGTGTGAGTTTGTTCTCTAATGAGTATGTTGATGGTGGTTACTTGCTCTTCATTTGTGTCCATCATCTTTCCTCAAATGAGGTGTGTGTGTGTGGGGTGATGAACACTTCAACTAGGTGTCAAAAACTGAGGCCCTTACAAGACCAACTGGCGGTACAGTACCCTTACAGGGGGAGGTCCGAAAGGCCCCCGGGCCTCTGGCAGGTACCCCAAGCACTACCGCCTTCGGCAGGATGGCAAATATTGACTATGCATGAGCGCAGGAAAGACGAACCAAGTGTACAATGGATGTGCACTGTCTAGAGCGTGGGAAGGTGATCATATAAATTAATGCGTAATTTAAATAAACACCTAAGTAAGCATGGTGAACTTACTGGGGTAGCGTCGGAGCGCCATGTCATCACGCAGAGCGGGTCATGCGTGGCTTCGTCGTACGCTCGGACACGGGGGTACCCCCATGGCGATCTCAGGGGGAAGCATGGCCCGACCCCCATGGCGATCTCAGGGGGAAACCATGTAGAAGGGTAGTTCCCGTGACCCGGCCCTGGGAAGTCAAGCTGGCCCTCGACATAGAGGAGCCGGTATCCCCCGATGGCTTTGGGTGCGCGTCTGCACCGGTTGTGTGGGTCTGCTTGGCGTGGACCTGGCACGCATTGCATCTCCTAACAGGTTTGACGGCGTCCAGGTGGCTCTCGGTCAGTAGGAGCCATGCCGGGTGGCTTAACCGACCAGCGTGCGGGACGATGAGCGTTCCCAGCACTCGCTTCCGTGGACTACTGCGAGCTAGTCACAGCCTTCCTCCTGGGTTATGCACTGCAATAGGATGCCGTGGCGCCACGCCAGTAAAGATACCAGCGCGTAGCACATAGCCATCCGCACAATCCGTTCAGCGAATGCACGTTCATCAGGAAGGATGTCCTTCAAGGAGTCCCGAACCTCCGTGGTCCATGCATCGGGACTACTCGAGCTTCTGGATCTTGAGCGCTGGGTTGCACGGAGTCCCCAGTGACGCTTACGATCCTTTGGCGGCGTCCATGGCTGCAGGGCCGCCAGGACCGCCAGCTTCGAGGTGCTGCTCCAGCCCCCTTCGCCCGGCTCGGCGGGCCGGGCTGTGGGCCACAGCAACGTCCTCTCGAAGACTCCTTCGGGCACAGGGGCTCCGGTGGAGGCCTTCGTTGAGAGGTCGTCAGCTGCAGCCTTTCCATCGCGCGGTACATGGCGCAGGTCCAAGGCGAGGAAGTTTTTCTCCAACATCCGCACGTGGAGCAGATAAGCAGCTAGCTGTGGGTCATTGCAGGGGATTCACCCTTAACTTGCTTGATAACTAGCTGGGAGTCGCCCTGCGCCAACAACTGGCGAGCGCCCAGAGACAGGACTGTCTTTTAGGCCAAAGATGAGTGCTTCATACTCTTCCAAGTTGTTGGTTGTCTTGGAATTGAGACGCACCATGTACCCAGACTGCTCCCCTGATGGCATGAGAAGCAGTACGCCGGCACCGGCCCCCTGCTTTCACGAGGAGCCGTCGAAGAAGAGCGTCCAGTGAGGCCCGGGGAAGACCGGAGCTCGGTGCTTTGATTCACCGTCTTCGTGGCCCCCTGGGTCAACCTTCTTTGGCGTCCATTCAGCCACGAAGTCAGCCAGTGCTTGGCTCTTGACTGTCTGACATGGTCGGGAGCTCAGCTTGAACTCCGCTGTCTTCGGGCTGTCTTCTGGCTTCGGAGGCTGGCAGTGAGTGCCAATGACGCCCGTCTTCTGCTCCGGCGCACTTGTCCGCCAGGCTGAAGAGCTCCGAGATGTCTTGCACCTCCCTGGTGGCCAGCTTCTCGGGCATCTTCTTGTCCCTCACACCTTGTCGGAATGCAACCACCGCTGATGCATTCGAGATGTGGGGGATGGTGTTGCGTACCTGGGAGAACTGCTGGATGAAGAAGCACAGTGTTTCCCCAGGTTGTTGCAGGATGGCGTGGAGGTCGAGCTCCATGCCAGGCCGGGTGTAGGAGCTGCCGAAGTTGGCAATGAACTGACGGCAGAGCTCTCCCAAGGAAGTTATCGAACCCTGGGGGAGGTTTGTAAGCCAAGACCGGGCTGGGCCGGTCAAGGCGACGGGGAAGTAGTTGGCCATGACGGCCTCATCCCCTCCTGCGGCAAGTACGGTGGTGGAGTAGATCTGGAGGAACTCCGCCGGGTTGACGCTGTCGTCGTACTTCTTGTGGCGGACCCGAATCCGCTCATCCAGGATCGCAGAGGGTGGTGCCGCGCGATGCGACACCCGACAGCACACGTCATAAGAACATAATATATTACATGGGAAACAACTGAAACTGTACAAACAGGTACAAACTTCAGTTACAACTAGTGTTTATGTTACACAGCGGAAGTCTACACTACACAACTCACGCCCGCCTATCTAGCAAAAGTTGGTTGCCCAGCCCTAGGGCAACCCACACTAGCTGCACTCCTCAGCTCAGCGCGGCGTGTACGGCTCCCACTCAGCCGTGGTCCCCAACTGAGGGTAACCCTCGCCGGTTGACTCGTACTCCGAGTCCGTGGGTGGCTCCTCACCTGAAAAACACTTAAGCAGCAACCATGAGCACGAAGGCTCAGCAAGGCTTAACCGACTCACCTAAGCATGAAACTCTACATGAGGTATACCAAGACATAGGTTAGTAACATTTCAGCCAAAACGACACGCCTACAAGTTCATCCTTAGTTCATCTTTTAGCAACAAGTTAACAGTTCATGAAATCTGAAATTTAGTAAGCAGTATTTGGTGGCACACATGTAGCAATACAATTATATCAATCAGCATCATTGAATCAACATATTTCATCCATTAGTCTACGTTACGACACAGTGAACAAGCGGTATTCGTCACCGCGAGGGACGGCGAATCGACTCGATATACACCTGCAGGGAAAACCCAAAGAGCACGTCACGTACGCCCACCCGTGGAGCTGCACAGCACGCTCACTCGATGTCGTACAGGACAATCTTTCACCCAACAGCCCAAACGTCGAACCGGTCGCACCGAAACGAGCAGGAGGTTCCCCACACGGAGCATCTCTCTATGCCCGTTGGCAGATTTCCACCTTGCTGCCCTCAACCTACACCTATAAATCGGTGTGCTATGCCTCGACGCCCGGAGGTTTAGGCTACATCGGTTTATCGGGGCCCATATATCCGATATGCCTTCGGTACGTTCAATACTTGTTCAGCAGGGCCGCACACGGATCGGTCCTCAATCGACACGGGCAGGGCTGCGCACACAAGACTTCCTCTTGCTGCGCCCTAGCCCCTGCCTAGTGTCCTTTTCATTACTAAGGTGATCTCACATCACTCAACCGAACCCGTGCGTCCCAGTGCCTATCTCGCGAGTAGATTCCAACTACTCGACTTGTACTGAAGTCCTATGACTCATTAAGCATAGCCTGTCTACTCGAGCATCCCCAAGGCGAGGAACTCGGCCTAATGAAACCCTTGCTCAACAGATCATTGAGCTGTTCTTTCAGTTCCGCCAGCTCATTTGGAGCCATCTTGTATGGTCTCCGTGATATGGGCGTAGTCCCGGGTGCGAGCTCGATCTTGAACTCGACATCCCGCTCAGGTGGCATGCCCGGAAGATCGTCCGGGAACACGTCGGGATACTCCCGGACTACGGGGATGTCTTCTAACTTGAGAACTTCAGCATTATTAATTGCTAAAACTTCCCGGACTGGCGTGTCTAACACCATGGAATGCGGACGGTGGAATGGAGAATTTAAGTGAACCGTCCGTGTCCGAGTCTCTAGGACAGCGCCATGGTATTGCATCCATGACATCCCTAAGATTGCATCAATCTTTTGTCCCATAAGGATTATCAAGGTGGTGGGATATAGTTTCCCACCTAAGCACAGAGGTGCCTTAGGAATCATCATATTAGCTGAGATCTTCCCTCCCGGTGAGCAGATCATATAAGTGCAGTCGGTTGGGAAGACTTGCAATTGATGTTTAGCCACATAGGATGCACTTATAAAGCTGTGGGTTGCACCAGAATAAAATAATTAATGGTTTTCATACAAATTGGGTTGTATATTTGAACAGAGCTAGGAAATATGAATCCAACCCAATTTGAATCACTAAATTTGGAGCTTCCTAGCAAAGGTTATGGATTTCTAAAGTTTGAGTGGAAACTGGAATTGTTTTACTATTGGAAAATAACCTGGGCCCACTCTTTAAATCGCAGCCAGTGAGAAGCGAGAACACACAGGGTTACTGGGTTTTCCTGTGCACAGCCACACGGAATCCTGGCCATATTCGATCCTGTTTTAAACTCGCCCTCACTGACTGGTGGGCCTGCCCCACCCTTCTTCTTCCTCCGAGCCCTCCTTCCCGCGCGCGCGCTAACCTCGCCGGACCGAGGCGGCGCCTCACCGGCTGAGTGTCTCCGGCCGTCTCCCGGCCGGAGGCTCGCCGCCTGGGGGTTTATGGGGTTGGGAAACATGTTTGTGGGCTCGGTTTAGGCGCTAGAGGATCAGAACGGTGCCGGCAGCGTGCGGCGGCCTCGGGGAACGATCGGCATCGTCGCCCGGTGGTCCTAGCCTGCCAACGACTCAGCCCATCCGTTCTAGAGCACCAGTGGGTGCTAGGGAAACCCGGCAAGTAAGGGCCAGCGCATGGCAACACCTTCAGAGGAGTTCTCACCGTGCGCCCGACTCCTGCCCCGCGTTTGAGCGTGGAACGACATGAAATACCCCAAACTGTGTCAGTTTTCTAGCTAGGGTTGCGAAGAGAAATTGAACGCTAGCCAGTCTAGGTCCTGTGTGCATGATTTGGTGGCCTAAAAACGAAGATTAAGGATGAATTCGATGGATTCTTACCAGGAGGTCCGAGTGGATGTGCCGGGAGAAAAACGTCAAATTGACGCTTGATGGTGCACCGTCGGGGCTGTGGCTTGGCTAGTAGCAGCGTGACTATCCGGCGCGTCTCCGAGTGGCCTAGCTCGGCCAGGAAAGCCTCGGGTTCGAGCTGCCGACGGTGAGCCCGTGCCGACTGTTCTTCTCGGTCACCGCCGATAGTCTCCGGGCTAGGTTCTGGGCAGCTAAACTCGATTGTCTTCTGCCGGAGGAGGTAGAGGGCGAGTATCTGGTGTGGTTTTTGGCTAGGGGGTGCTGCACGCGAGAGCTCGGCTGAATCCTCACGGGAAGTCGATCGGCGGCAGTCGGGTCGGTCAGCGCGAGGCACGGGAGCAGTGATGATCTTCACGTGGCCGCGCGTGTTACCGCCGCTGCAGTCGGTCCTCCACGGCGCGCTGGCTCGTGCGGTGTCCCTCCCTCTCGGGCGCGGGAGCAGGAGCTGGCAGCCTGTGTTCGACCGGCGTCGGGGAGAACAGGCCACGCTTGGTTTGGAGAACAGTCCTCCCACTGACTTGTGGGCCCCCCTCTCCCCCTAATCTCTTTTTCCAAATTCTGCTTCAAATATCTCAGCTACTCTCCATTTAATGAGAGACTTAGCCTCCAAGTCTTTGTTTGAATTTGAATTCTCAAATTCAAACTTTGTTTGGTTAAATTTGCTTCATATTTAAACTGAAATTCAAATTCAGTTTTGAATTCTTGCAAATTTAGCTCTTGACAAGATGAGCTCCAATGGGGATGAAAATTGGTGAGCTTACTCAGAAAAATGTGCTGAGTATAGACATGGAGCTAACTTTTGAATTTGGATGATGAAAGTTGCTGCAATTTGAATTTACATTCAAATTGGCCTCTTTTTGAAATAACCCAAAAGTGCATCAAAAATTGTTGAATTTGCATGAGCTTTGGACTGAACCTTCCCAAGACTTTTTAAATCCTAGGGGTGAGCTCAACCTCTCATGCTCATGTGTAGAAGCCCTACATTTTGAAAGTGAAGGCTTTCCCCTCTAATCATTCTTTTGATGGAGGTTACTTGCTCTTCACAACATTTCCTATGGTGTCCACAATAAAAACTGTGGTGTTGTGAGGTGAAGAAAAGTTTTTGCAAGTCCCTTTTCTTGGGCTTTTACATCCCTCCCCCCTTAAAGGAATCTCGTCCCGAGATTATAAAAGAAGAGATAGCGATGTAATAGGGACTTACCCGTGTTGGGAAGCCATGAACTCCGGGTAATTTGAGCGAAGGAACTCCTCGCTCTCCCACGTCGCTTCTTTGGCGGTGTGGTTACTCCAGAGTATTTTGTAGAACCACAACGTTCTGCTACGCGTGGTTCGGGCTTTCTCCTCAAGAATGGCCACCGGATACTCATCATATGTTAAATCCGGTTTCAACTCGCCAATGTCTTCGATAGGAACAGCAGCTGTATGCTTCAAGCATTTTCGCAGTTGCAAAACATGGAAAACATCGTGGACACCAGCCAGAGATGCCGGTAGTTCCAATCGATACGCCGCTGGTCCACACTTCTCGGTAATAGAGTAGTGTCCAATAAAACGGGGAGTGAGCTTCCCCTTCACACCGAACCGGTGCACGCCCTTCATCGGAGACACGTGGAGGTACACGTGTTCCTCGACGTCAAAGTGCAACGGTCTACGCCTCTTATCAGCGTAGCTCTTCTGTCGGGATTGAGCGGCCTTCAAATTGGCTTGAATTGTACGAACGCGCTCCTCGGCGTCGTTCACCACATCAACCCCGAATGTGACCCTTTCACCGGACTCGCACCAATTTAATGGGGTGCGGCATTTACGACCGTAGAGAGCTTCGTAAGGTGCCATTTTGATAGTCGCCTGATAGCCGTTGTTGTACGAGAATTCCGCCAATGGTAGGTGACCATCCCAGTTCCTACCATGGTGGATGGCACATGCTCTCAACATGTCTTCCAGGACTTGATTCACCCTCTCTGTCTGGCCATCTGTCTGAGGGTGATAGGCGGAGCTCCTGATCAACTTAGTACCCAATGCAGCGTGTAGCTGCTCCCAAAAGCGAGATACAAATAATGCACCTCGATCTGAGACAATGGTCTTGGGTACCCCGTATAGGCATAGAATCTTCGCTATGTATAGCTCCGCATATTTGCCGTCATTGTAACGTGTATTCACCGGAATGAAGTTTGCCGTCTTGGTTAACCGATCAACGATTACCCATATGGAATCATGCTTGTTGGCTGTTAGGGGTAATCCCACAATGAAATCCATGCTCACATCTTCCCATTTCCATGCCGGAATCTTCAGGGGTTGCAACAGCCCTGATTTCTTCATGTGATCAGCTTTCACTCGTCTACACGTATCGCACTCGGATACGTACTTAGCTACCTCCCGCTTCATCCGTGTCCACCAAAATTTCTTTTTCAAATCTTGGTACATTTTGTTGCTGCCTGGATGAATGGAGTATTTAGACAAGTGAGCTTCATCGAGGATCTTTTTCCTCAACTCCATATCTCGGGGTACGACTATGCGGTCATTGAACCACAGCGTCCCCTCATCATCTTTCCGGAAACATTTAATTTCTCCATTGTCTATCCGTCTCCGGAGATGTGCCATGCCTTTATCCGTTTTCTGAGCTGCAATGATGTCCTCCCTAATAGTAGGGATGAGGGCAAGGTTGTACAGGGATCCATAAGGAACCAAGTATAAACTTGGCTCTTCCTCCTCCACCGGTGTAATGGTGAGGTGATGGACATGTGATTTCTGACTCAGCGCGTCGGCAACCACATTCGCCTTGCCGGGGTGGTAATGGATTTCAATCTCATAATCTTTGATCAGTTCTAACCACCTCCTCTGCCTCATGTTCAGCTCCTTCTGGGTGAAAATGTATTTCAAGCTCTTGTGGTCGGTGTAGAGATGCACCAAGTTCCCCAGGAGATAGTGCCTCCACATTTTTAGTGCCAACACCACGGCAGCAAGTTCAAGATCGTGAGTCGGGTAGTGCTGCTCGTGGTTCCGAAGTTGGCGTGAGCCATAAGCGACCACACGTCCTTCCTGCATCAACACGCAGCCGAGCCCAATACCGGACGCGTCACAATACACGTCGAAGGGCTTTGTTGTATCCGGCTGAGCTAACACCGGGGCTGTTGTGAGATGCTTCACCAGTGTTCAGAACGCTCCTTCACACGCCGTGTTCCAAACATATTTTGTCCCTTTCTTCAGCAACTCTGTCATCGGCTTAGCGAGCTTGGAGAAGCTTGGAATGAATCTCCGGTAGTATCCCGCTAACCCGAGGAAGCTTCTGACTTCATGAACTGAAGTGGGAGCTTTCCATTTCAACACTTGCTCTATTTTATTTGGGTCAACCGCAATGCCTTCAGCTGAGATGATATGTCCCAAGAATGGCACTTGGCTGATCCAAAATTCGCATTTGCTGAACTTGGCGTAGAGCTTGTGGTCTCGCAATCATTGAAGAACGATCCGTAAGTGTTCGGCATGCTCGGCTTCTGTCTTGGAGTAAACCAAGATATCGTCGATGAACACTACCACGAACTTGTCCAGCTCCGGCATGAACACCGAGTTCATGAGATACATGAAATGGGCTGGAGCATTTGTGAGACCAAAGGACATGACGAGATATTCGTATAAGCCGTATCTCGTCGAGAACGCCGTCTTCGGGATATCCTCCGCCCGGATCTTGATCTGGTGATATCCAGAGCGAAGGTCCATCTTTGAGAATACACTTGTCCCCACAAGTTGATAAAACAAGATGTCAATACGGGGCAGTGGGTACTTATTCTTGATGGTGACGGCGTTGAGCGGCCGGTAATCCACACACAGCCTCAGGGTTTCATCCTTCTTCTTTACAAATAGCGCCGAGCATCCCCAAGGCGAGGAACTCGGCCTAATGAAACCCTTGCTCAACAGATCATTGAGCTGTTCTTTCAGTTCCGCCAGCTCATTTGGAGCCATCTTGTATGGTCTCCGTGATATGGGCGTAGTCCCGGGTGCGAGCTCGATCTTGAACTCGACATCCCGCTCAGGTGGCATGCCCGGAATATCGTCCGGGAACACGTCGGGATACTCCCGGACTACGGGGATGTCTTCTAACTTGAGAACTTCAGCATTATTAATTGCTAAAACTTCCCGGACTGGCGTGTCTAACACCATGGAATGCGGACGGTGGAATGGAGAATTTAAGTGAACCGTCCGTGTCCAAGTCTCTAGGACAGCGCCATGGTATTGCATCCATGACATCCCTAAGATTGCATCAATCTTTTGTCCCATAAGGATTATCAAGGTGGTGGGATATAGTTTCCCACCTAAGCACAGAGGTGCCTTAGGAATCATCATATTAGCTGAGATCTTCCCTCCCGGTGAGCAGATCATATAAGTGCAGTCGGTTGGGAAGACTTGCAATTGATGTTTAGCCACATAGGATGCACTTATAAAGCTGTGGGTTGCACCAGAATCAAATAATATGACGATGGCTTGATTGTTGAGAGTAAACGTACCCGCCAGCACGTTGTCTCCCTCTGGGGCGCCCTCATTGTCGAGGTTGCGGACGCCTCCAGTCCGCTGACCAACCTTCTTCACCGGAGGTCGGCCTCGAGCACCACCCTGGAGCTGGGCTTGCCCGCTGCTCTGCTGCCCCTGGGGACAGTCCTTCGCGAAGTGGCCCGCCTGGCCACACGTGAAGCAGGTGAAACGGGACGGTCCCCCGCTAATCGGTGGACGGAATCCCGGGGCGCGTTGTGGCGGTGGAAACGCCCGGGGTACCGTCTGCTGCTGTTGTTGCTGTTGCTGTCTTGGTGGTGGCATCGGCGGACGGAACGGGGGTGCTTGGAACGAACGTCCCCCGAACTGTTGATGTCGCGCCGGTGGACGCCACTGCTGCCCGGATGGTGTCCGATACACCATACGGTACTTCTGGGGAGCGCCACTCCCACCGCTGGGTGGAGCGCTGCGCTTCCACTGCTCAGCTGCCAACTCCCGCTGAGCATCCTCTTGCATGATCGCGGCATTGACTAAGTCGTTGAATGTGCCGCGGTTCCACTGTACGAGGTGGGTCTTCATTTCGGAGTGTAACCCCTGATAGAAGTGCTCCCTCTTCTTCTCCTCCGTGGAGATGTAGTCTGACGCATACTGTGCCAGATGGTTGAAGGCACGGGAGTAGTCGTGGGCACTCCTCCCGCCATGCTTCAGTTCCAAAAATTCTTGGAACTTCCTCTTCATTATTCCGGGAGGGATGTGATAGGCGCGGAATGCCTCCCGGAACTCTTGCCATTCCACGGCATGGCCAGCCGGACGTGAGGCGACATAATTCGTCCACCACGCACCAGCGGCACCGTGGAGCTGCTGTGCTGAGAACAGGGTCTTCTGCCGCTCCGTACACTGGAGCAGCCCAAACTTGGACTCGATAGTCCGCAGCCAGTTGTCTGCCTCCAGTGGTTCTTCAGCTTCGGTGAACACTGGAGGGTGCGTACTCATGAAATCTGAGTACGACACTTCGCGGGGCTCACGAGGCCCTCGCTCTTGACGTCCTCCTGCCTGGGACGTATTCTGCACGATCGTGCAGAGCAGGTCGGTCTGCTCCTCACGACCTCCCACCAATGCCGCTATCGCATCCGCTAGAGTAAGCGGAGGCGGCGGTGGTGGCTGCTGCTGCGGGGTGCTGTCGTAGGCCGGTGGCTGGGAGTCATCGCCTCCCCCTTGGCTAGAGCTACCTACCTCGTGCGTGGTCCTAGTGCGAACCATCTGCAACCATACGACAATAACATCAGTCCCGCAACACTTGCATGCAGTTCCATTACAATGGGCGTAAAAATATTATGACAACAAAAACATGCGATATATCTCGTAAGCAGATAATGTAATAACTTTGCACAAGCTACACCATTACCAGACCAAACACAAGTTAGTTTAATCCAACTTGATGAACCCCTTCTTTGGAAGCTCACCATAACTGCGTTTGGTCTCTACGAGACATTATTATCGCGTTGTCATCGCATATACCACCCTTAGGGTACAACACCCTCTCCAATGAGTTCAACTGTCATTCTTCCGTCAGAATGACCAGTTTCTACCTATTCCAAGTTTTGATCCGGTTATGGGCATTTTCATGACTCAAGTTGAATACCAAAGTTAAAGTTAACTTTAGTATCTTTCCAACGAGTACGCATTTGCCCCCAGATAAGCTTTGGTTAAAAAGTTATGCTAATTCAAACTCATCAGAATTTCTGGAAGAATTTTAACAGCACCTCCCTTGGAAGTGGCTGTTTTCAACCCTGATTTCCACTAAATTCTGTGCTGAAATTTCAGGAACTTTGAATTGCAAGGATGTCACACATCTTCTACTCTTTCTAAGGATGTATTATATGACAATCTTAGATTTTTCTACTGGGAGTTATGTTTGAAAAACAGATCAGTTCAGAGGATGTTTTACTCTGCCCTGGTTCTGGACAGTTTACATTCCTCTGGGATTTCAGCCATCTTAAGGCGAGTTTCAGCTCTGGAAGTCTACAACAAAGTTGTAGAGTACTTGAATACCTTTACAGAACTATATAGCACACCTCCCTGGGCTAAAAGACCTGTGAGTTATGCCCTGTTGAGATCAGCAACCTTGCTGTCCCAAAACAGAGCACTCTGTTTTCAGTCTTTTTGGAACTACCCTGCTCCACTATCCCATTCTTATACCCAACCAGGGTCCTAAATGTTGAACCTAATGATTTTAGTTCCTTGTTCTCAATATTTTCATGCATATGCCTACAATATCTCGGTACTACGTTCCTCACAAAAGACAATCCTAACCGGGTCATACCGGCATATACGTCTCCAGTGTGGCACTAAACGGTCTCTCGCACACGTTTTCTACACGGATACATACGTGGTTAGTACCTGCAGAAAACCACACAATAATGGTGCACTCAATGGTTATTCATTTCAGGCAGTTCCAAAATTGAAAGTAAATACAAACGCCCGTATCATTGTCATACGGCCGTCCTTGAGCTAAGTCACGTCTCAAGGCACGTGATCGTGTTTCAACACCACACAACGGGGAACCCGAGTATGTCATGAACGGGTCGTCACGGTTGGGAATGTTATCAACCCAACAGATACCACCTACTGCCCTGCAGGGCACGCCGATGGCAAGCGCTGTGTATGTCCTCCTGGGCTATTTCCAGACGAACACACTCTCGCGTTACTGACCACGCGATGGGGTCTCCACTTACTTGCCTAATGCACGCTAGGGATCAGCGTTTCATATGAACTCAGGGACATGAAGAGTTCAAGAGGTTCATATTAACGTCTCACACCAAGCTGTGAGATCAATCCCTGAACCACGTTCCTCGTCAGGGGGAGCTAACCGAAATTGAACCGCTTTCGGTGGCGTTCCTTACCATACTTACCAGAGTGTTGGTGTGTCGTTACATAATTGAAATTCAGAATTATAACACATAGGTTAGTATTTGCCACTTTAAGTAACTATGCTAATATAGTCCTTACTTGGGCAACTACCGATTCCTCACCGTAACCTATGTTTTCCCATAATGCAGTCCTTAAGTACTGTGCTATCCCCACTGCAGCTCTGATACCAGGCTGTGGCGGACCGGAATCCGCTCATCCAGGATTGCAGAGGGTGGTGCCGCGCGATGCGACACCCGACAGCACACGTCATAAGAACATAATATATTACATTGGAAACAACTGAAACTGTACAAACAGGTACAAACTTCAGTTACAACTAGTGTTTATGTTACACAGCGGAAGTCTACACTACACAACTCACGCCCGCCTATCTAGCAAAAGTTGGTTGCCCAGCCCTAGGGCAACCCACACTAGCTGCACTCCTCAGCTCAGCGCGGCTTGTACGGCTCCCACTCAGCCGTGGTCCCCGACGGAGGGTAACCCTCGCCGGTTGACTCGTACTCCGAGTCCGTGGGTGGCTCCTCACCTGAAAAACACTTAAGCAGCAACCATGAGCACGAAGGCTCAGCAAGGCTTAACCGACTCACCTAAGCATGAAACTCTACATGAGGTATACCAAGACATAGGTTAGTAACATTTCCGCCAAAACGACACGCCTACAAGTTCATCCTTAGTTCATCTTTTAGCAACAAGTTAACAGTTCATGAAATCTGAAATTTAGTAAGCAGTATTTGGTGGCACACATGTAGCAATACAATTATATCAATCAGCATCATTGAATCAACATATTTCATCCATTAGTCTACGTTACGACGCAGTGAACAAGCGGTACTCGTCACCGCGAGGGACGGCGAATCGACTCGATATACACCTGCAGGGAAAACCCAAAGAGCACGTCACGTACGCCCACCCGTGGAGCTGCACAGCACGCTCACTCGATGTCGTACAGGACAACCTTTCACCCAACAGCCCAAACATCAAACCGGTCGCACCGAAACGAGCAGGAGGTTCCCCACACGGAGCATCTCTTTATGCCCGTTGGCAGATTTCCACCTTGCTGCCCTCAACCTACACCTATAAATCGGTGTGCTATGCTTCGACGCCCGGAGGTTTAGGCTACATCGGTTTATCGGGGCCCATATATCCGATATGCCTTCGGTACGTTCAATACTTGTTCAGCAGGGCCGCACACGGATCGGTCCTCAATCGACACGGGCAGGGCTGCGCACACAAGACTTCCTCTTGCTGCGCCCTAGCCCCTGCCTAGTCTCCTTTTCATTACTAAGGTGATCTCACATCACTCAACCGAACCCGTGCGTCCCAGTGCCTATCTCGCGAGTAGATTCCAACTACTCGACTTGTACCGAAGTCCT
>JASWHV010000669.1:0-7500 GCA_030760725.1 Neostapfia colusana
TCGATGCGTAGTCTACGCCCGTGAGTGTAGACTGGACATATTTTGTTGTAAAAATGTTCATACACTGGTTTATGTAATAAAACTTTGCTTCCGCTTTGTACCTTTGATGTGTGTTATCCAGTGCTGTGCAACGCAACACCCCTCAGCGTGATCCTGGCTCGACAAGGCCGATGGGGTCGTGTCAGTCACACGGCGAGAACAGCACCGGTTCTCACGAATAAATACCCACTGCCCCGCATAGAGGACCTATTCGGCCAAATGAAAGGTGTCCGAATTTTCTCCAAGATTGATCTTCGGTCGGGATATTTCCAGCTGAAGATTAAGCCCTCCGACATACCCAAGACTGCATTTTGAACACGGTATGGTTCGTATGAATATACCGTTATGTCTTTTGGGTTAATGAATGCACCCGCATACTTTATGTACATCATGAATAAGGTCTTCATGGAGTACTTGGACAAGTTCGTCGTGGTTTTCATCGACGATATCATGGTGTATCTGAAAAGCGAGGAAGAATACGAAGAACACTTGAGGTTGACATTGCAGAAACTGCGAGAGCATCAATTGTATGCTAAGTTAAGCAAGTGTCAATTTTGGCTAAAGGAGATATCGTTCCTAGGCCACATCATCTCCAAGGGAGGAGTATCGGTTGATCCCGGAAAAGTGGGAGATGTTCTGAAGTGGAACCAACCGCAGAATGTGAGAGATATTCGGAGTTTCCTTACGATGGTTGGATACTATTGCCGGTTCATCAAGGATTTCTCCAAAATAGCAAAGCCTCTGACTGAATTGCTAGTGAAGGGGAAAGCATTTCAGTGGACACCAGCGTGTAAAGAAAGCTTTGAAGAACTAAAGAAGAGGTTAACAACAGCGCCGGTTTTGGTATTGCCGGACGTGAGCAAGAGCTTCGACATATATTGTGACGCATCAAGACAAGGGCTTGGATGTGTGCTCATGCAAGAAGGACAAGTGGTAGCCTATGCATCGAGATAACTAAAGAAATATGAGCTGAATTACCCCATAAATAACTTGGAACTTGCAGCCGTGGTAAATGCCTTGAAGGTTTGGAGGCATTACATCCTTGGCCACCGATGTGAGATCTATACAGATCACAAAAGCCTCAAGTATGTATTCATGCAAACAAATCTGAATTTGAGGTGACGTCGATGGTTGGAACTCATCAAGGATTATGATGTTGGAATCAACTATCACCCCGGAAAGGCCAATGTAGTAGCTGATGCGAGCCAAAAGGGGGCACGTCACCAACTCAAGGTTCGGGAGCTGCCACCCGAGTTGCGCAAGGAGTTCAAACGGTTACATATCGGGTTCTTGAATGAGATGGAGGTGATAGAACTGAACTCATCGCTGGAACAAGAGATACGAGATGGCCAAGCAACAGATGAGTAAATCAAGGAAAGAATCTGACAAGGCATAGAAAAGAATTTCAAGGAAGATGAGAAAGGCACGCTTTTTTAGGGAAAATAATTTGTGTGCCGAACGTGAAGCACATCCGCGACACGATATTAAAGGAGGCACATGACTCACCTTATTCCATACACCCCGGCTGTACAAAGATGTACAAGGACCTGAAAACTTGCTATTGGTGGGATGGTATGAAAAGGAACATAGCTGAATATGTTGCCTTATGCGATACGTGCCAACGGGTGAAGGCCGAACATCAAAGACCCGCTGGACTGTTGCAGCCATTGAAAGTACCCGAGTGGAAGTGGGAAGACATCAGCATGGATTTCATCGTTGGATTGCCACATACTCAATCGAGTTACGACTCTATTTGGGTTATCATGGACCAATTGACAAAAAGAGCCCATTTCCTTCCTGTTAAAACCAAGTACAGCGTTGCACAACTAGCCGAGCTGTATGTGGAGCAAATCGTGTGTCGCCATGGAGTTCTGAAGAGGATAGTTTCAGATCAGGGTTCTCAATTTACCTCTAGGTTTTTGAACAAGCTGCATGAAGCCATGGGTACCCAACTGAATTTCACCTGCGCTTATTACCCGCAAAACGACCGGCAACTGAGAGGACAAATCAAATTTTGGAAGACATGTTGAGAGCTTGCACCTTGAAACGTGGGCGTAGTTGGGATAGGAGCCTGCCATACGCTGAATTCTCATACAACAACAGCTACAAAGCCAGCTTGAATATGTCACCTTTCGAAGCATTGTATGGTAAAAGGTGTAGAATGCCACTGTTCTGGAATGAGACCGGAGAGAGCCAACTGTTTGGACCCTAAGTGCTGCAAGACGCTGAGAAGCAAGTCCAAATGATACGAGAAAATTTGAAGGCTGCTCAGTCACGACAAAAATGTTATGCGGACAATAGGTGAAGAAAATTTACCTTCGAAGTAGGAGACTTCGTGTATCTTAAGGTATCACCTATCCGAGGCCAACGACGGTTCAACGTCAAGGGCAAATTACCACCTCGCTACATCGGGCCATTCAAGATTTTGGGCAAGCGAGGAGAAGTAGCCTATCAACTAGAGCTGCCAACGCACCTCTCTGATGTACACGACGTGTTTCATGTATCCCAACTCAAGAAGTGCTTAATAGTACCGGAAGAACAAGTACCGACGGATGAGCTCGAGCTTCAAGAGGATCTGACCTACACGGAACACCCCGTCAAAATTTTGGACGTGAAGGAAAGGGTCACGAAGAACAAAGTGATCCATTGGTGCAAGGTACAGCGGAGCCCTCACACGGAAGCTGAAACTACATGGAAGCGTCAGGAAGATCTCAAGGTAGAATTTCCCCATCTATTCTCCACTGTATCGAATCTCGAGAACGAGATTCAGTTTAAGGGGGGTAGGTTTGTAACACCCTCAAATTAATTTCCATGCATTGCATACATTTTCATGTAGATAAACATTATAAAAGAAGTAGAAATGGAGAAAGAACTATAGAAATGGAGAAAGAACTATAGAAATGGAGAAAGAACCATAGAAATGGAGAAAGAACCATAGAAATGGAGGAAGGAACCATAGAAATGGAGAAAAAACCACAGAAATAGATAAGGGAATATAGAAATGGAGAATGGGGCATAGAAATGGAGAAGGGCAATGTAGAAATGGAGAATGGGACATAGAAATGGAGAGGAAATGGAGAATGGGACATAGAAATGGAGAGGGGAATGTAGAAATGGAGCAAGTGACATCGAAATGGTGAGGAATGGGAAAAAGATAGCTGAAATGAGCCATTCCCAAATTTCCCCCAAAATTTATAAATTCCCCATTTCTAAAAAGGGGGAATTTTCCCCACATTTTGGGGATAAAATCCCCAAGGATGCCTCACCACAAGAGATAAGTTTGTTAACATCCAAAAAAATCGAATAATACTCTTATTTGAGCTCCAACTGGAGTAGGACTCTCCCTTTTCCCCCCCTTATAAATATAACCCCCACCCCCCTGGCTGAAATCCTCTCTATTTTGGACGTCCCCCCTGCTGCCAAGCCCCCTTCCTTGCTGCCAATTCGCCATGTTTCCCCCTTGCCGGAATTTGGCCGCCGTCGAGCCCCGTCACGCCTCGCCGTCGCCGGAGAAGAAGCCCGACGATCTGTCCTGCCCTAATCTTCCATAGAAATATCCCACTGCTGCCATTGCTAGGAGGAAGCCCCTGCCACCAAAAGGAAGTGAGGTAGGTCACCATTACCCATCTTACGACGTCGCCGCTGTTTCTACGCATCCGTTTTCTTCGCTCCCTTCGAGCAGAAACTTTTACGTGTGGACAGATCGTGTTTTGGTCGATTTTTGACGGTGGAATTGATCTAGATCTTGAGTCAAGATCATCACCACGTTCAGACTTGATCCCTACACCCTTGTTCGTCATAAAACCGCATGAAAGCCCGTTAAAACATGCAAGAACACGTACAAACTGATTTAATAAAACAGCACCATAGGTTTTGCATTCATCTACTCAATTGCATCTTGAGTAAACTTTGTGCATGATTATTGATTGCTGTGAATTTTCTATGTGCGTGATCGTGAGTAGAAGCACAAGATGAAGAGGCCATCTACGAGGAACTACAGATCCAAGTCTTCGAGAAGCTTGAACAACAAGAACCACGGGAGCAAGGCAAGTACCCCTTGACCATATTGATCCCATGTTTTGAAACTGTTTTGTTTGCGAAAACTCGTATGCTTGAGTCAACTTGATGGGACACCCTTTTATAGGAGTTTACTAGTTTTGTTAACCATCCTTGTCGCCGGGAAAGTTGATGAGTCGGGTATGGTCGTTTTTCCTTTTTGCTTCGCTTCATTCACGGGATACGGGAAGCTGAAATAAAACATGTCTAGCTACTGCACTCATATGAATAATGATGATGAGATCTTAATGATGTTAATGGGCATGGAATCAGGGAGATCTAGGCAAGCTTGGTTCGTGAATGTTGCTGGATGAGATGGTGGAACTTGCCGTAGATCTAAGGACCGGTTCATGCGAGAATATGCCAGGAAAACGGTGCCACCACAAGGCCAAGTATGGGTGCGAATTAGCTGATTAATTAGGTGTGTTGCTAGCTTGTTATGGAACGTGGATGGCGCGAGGAATGGGAGTCGAGGAGGACTGCCCTGGGAACTGCATGGCACAAGAGGGGGCCTGTGGGTGGGAGAATGGTGATTCGAGCCTGCCGGTGAAACCTCAGTGTCCATACATCTAGTAGCCCCTTTGTAAAATCTATTTTGTGATCTCTTGGCCATACACCGATGGTTGTGTACTGGTATAATAGAGGTTCTGCAGTCGCCGACGGGTGACGAAATCATGAACTTGTGGGTAAAGTGGTGCCACCTCTGCAGAGTGTAAAACTATCATGATAGCCGTGCATCCGGTCACAAGCACCTAGCCAACTTCCATGATTAGAGGGAAAACTTGGGATGGTTATTCGGTATGGTTATGGTATGGTCATTGGGATTTTTTTTGGACTGTTTTGAGTCATGACATTGAGTTTGGTTTCGGTTATATGAATATGAGATGGTTATGAATATTTATGAGCATGAGATGAACTTGAGAAAGATTAATGGCTGATTGAGACTTGATAAATGGTGAATTATGGTGAAGGAATATTGATAAAAGAATTTTGCTGGTTTACTTGGTTATATTGGGATTTAACTCACCTTGAGATAGTTGCTGTTTTTATCATGTTTTGTGAAATAAAATTTGCTTGCTGCAATGAGCCTTTTTATTCCATACCTTGTTGTAAGCTACATGTCATACTTTTCCCGCACTTGCTGAGTATGAAATGTACTCACCCTTGCATTACCACATAAACATCAGCTACAGGAGATGAGTACTTCGAGGACCATGTGGAGTACTAGGCGTGCGAACTACCGTTAACATGCCTGTGGAGTTGAAGATTGGAGCCTGCTATTTAGTTATTTCCGCTGTCGTTTAGAGACTTCCGCTGCAAGAATAAGTTAGAGATTCATGAGTGAGACTTTGAGTCATAGTAATAAAGTACTTAAACACTATTTATTCGTGGTTATATTCTGAATTCAGTTTGTGGATTATATGTGTATGTGTGATGAACATCCTGAGCACACATATGCATTCACTTGGTTCTATTTTCGGAACCGGGTGTCACACCAGAGGTTCTACAAGATGCCGAGGCGAAGGTGAGATAAATCCGCAACAACTTAAGAATAGCTCAGACAAGACAAAAGAGCTTTGCGGATATATGAAGAAGAGAGCTCACCTTCAATGTAGGGGACTACGTCTATCTCAAAGTATCTCCTATCAGAGGGCTTCGTCGTTTCAAAGTGAAAGCGAAACTATCACCTCGGTATATCGGACCTTTCCAAATTCTAGAGAGGAAAGGCGAAGTTGCATACCAGCTGGAATTACCGGGCCTATCGGATGTGCACGACGTATTCCATGCGTCACAACTCAAAAAATGCTTAAGAACAACCGAAGAGAGGTTACCATTGAATGAGATAGATGTCCGAGAAGACCTTCATATGCCGAACACCCGATCAAGATTCTTGAGACGATGGAACGCATCACAAGGGACAAAAGAGTCCGAATGTGCAAAGTGCAGTGGAAGCATCACTCGGAAGAAGAAGCCACATGGGAGAGAGAAGACGAACTCAAGGCCTAGTTTCCAGATCTATTTCCCTAGGGTCACCAATCTCGAGGACGAGATTTCTTTTAAGGGGGATAGAGTTGTAACATCCCCAAAATGTTGTAAATTCAAATTCCAATCAAATGAACGTAATGCTGTGGAGGAAAAATTCAAATTCAAACTGGAATTCAGATTTGAAGGAAGAACAGAAAAGAAAAAGGGAAAAAAAGAAAAATGGCCACAGGGCCGAAACCCACCCAAACCAGCCCAGCAGCCCGCAGCCTTTTCCCCCTCTTCCTCCCACTGATGCACCGACCCCACCCGTCAGGCCATCGTCTTCCTCAAACACCGCCCCTCTCTTCCCGCGCCGAGCCTCTCGCGCTCGCCGCCTCCGAATTCCACGCACGAACACCCACGATCTCTAGCCCGCTCGGTTCAGCATGATCTCAACCGACCCCGCTGCCCCCTCGTCTATTTAAACACTGAAGTTTGCCGGTTTCCCTCCCTGCTCGACCCACTTTCATTCCCGGTGAGAACCGAAGCTTCCACCGCCGTTTTCTTTCGACTTTCTTCCGGTTTCTTTGATCTAACATGCGTGTCACGTTCCACCGCCGTCGGGGAGGCTTGCAGGTGAAGGATACTCCGTGTGTCGCGCTCTAACCACCGCTCCGACGAGCACCGCCGAGCTCCACCTCCCGACACCCTCGCCGAGCAGCTTCTGGTCACCTCGGGATCACGAAAACCCCACTGGTGAGCTCCCCTATCGCCCCTCTGCCAGTTTATGCCAAAAAATCCGAGTGTTAGCACATGAGGGCGAAGATCCGAGACCTCACTGACGATATAGCCGCCTCCGCTGTCGTGCGCCGCCACGCACACGGGCTGGCTCCGGCCAGGGCGACGTGGCCCTCTGGGGCCCGTCCATTTTCAATCGGACGACTGGAAACAGAAGCCCGCGTAACCCTTCGTGAATCTAATCTCGGCCTCTCATTTCGAATTGGATGGCCCACAACGATCCCGAGTTATAACCGCCGGGTATCTTCCGCGCTACCCCCTGGTACTCCCGGAAAACATGAGCTAGCCACGGGATCTTCTGATCTAACCCCTGGAATTCCTAAAATCTATGCAACCATGTGTATAATGCTGATCTAGCCCCTGAATAATTAGAAAAAAAAAAGAAAAACCTCTCTGTTTTGCATAGTTAGACCCCTGAAATTTCAGAAAATAAGAATTTGGACCCTACAGTGGTGTGTATTTACACTTCGGTCCCTGTATAACACTTGATTTAGGAAATTAAACATTTGAATAGGATTTAAATTCAAATAGAGGTGCAAACACATATGCAAATTCAGTTTAAATTACCCTAGTCCTTTGGAAACTTATAGAACAGTTTGAAATCTGGATTTAGATGGAAAATGAATTCTGAAATTGCAATGT
>JASWHV010000669.1:12500-20079 GCA_030760725.1 Neostapfia colusana
AGTCTGAGACGAGTCGTGAATGTCAAAACGGGAAAGCTCACTGGGTTGAAGAGTCATGACTATCATATAATAATGGAAAGACTCTTACCTGTTATGTTTTGGAGATATCTAGATGATGCGGTGTGGAAGGTGTTAGCTGAGCTCTCACTATTCTATGGGCAGCTATGTGCCAAAGAAATAACAAAAGACATGATGGAGAAGTTAGAGAAGGAGATACCTGTACTTTTATGTAAGATGGAAAAAATATTTCCTCCTGGTTTCCTCAATACAATGCAGCATCTTCTTATCCATCTTCCATTCGAATCAAAAGTAGGTGGTCCTGTACAATATAGATGGATGTACCATATTGAAAGAGCATTAGATATTTGAAAACTATGATTGGCAACAGAGCAAGGATTGAAGGGTGCATTGTCGAAGCATCTACTCTAAAGGAAGTAGGTTACTTTTCTAGTTTCTCTTTGCAGAGGAAAACAATGTCAATACTTCGGCAATGCAATACAATGTAGATGACGAACCACCAGTTAGTGATCTCTCTATTTTTTAATCGAGGGGAACTACTGTTGGCAGCAGCACGACATACGATTTTACTGAAAGAGAAAGGACTGCTGCTTTACTCTACATGTATGCTAATATCGATGGCATGGAGAAATATTTCGAGTAAGTGTTTCTCTTACATTTATGATGATTATTGTATTTACCAATACATGTATGCTAATGTCGAAAAAATATGTTTTATGTGTACAACGAGTTCCACAACCAAAACTGGAAACATAGGCATCAACCTACGAGAAAGCAAGTAGAAACGATTCGACGGGCTGGAATTAATGGAGGGCCCAATTTTTTATCCTGGTTTTGAGCTTATGTATTAGTGAACACCGACATCCATCAAGATTTACGACAACTATCTTATGGATTAGTGAAAGTTAGAAGCTATGGTCGATATGACGTAAATGGCTTCCGATTCCGTACAACTCAATTCGAAACTCTTCATCCTCTCGCAGCAACATCAAATTACGGAGTTGTGACGAGGGCAATCGACTCAGAAAGGAAAGAAACCAATTACTATGGAATCATCAACAAAATTCTGGAATTTACTTTCGCTGGCAATAAAGAATTTTGAGTGGTGTTCTTTGATTGTGATTGGTTTGATAACAATCATGGAACTCGAGAAAATCAATTTGGCATGGTGGAATTGAATCACAACGAATGCTTACGAGGTTTAGATACATACGTTCTTGCACATCAAGTGGAACAAGTATATTATCTACCGTATCTAAGTAAGAAGCTTAGCGCTTGGTGGGTGGTATATAAAGTGAATCCTCGTGAGCGCTTGTATACTCCTGGAGATGATGATTATCATGAAAGTGGAGACACTAAAGAAGTTTACTAAGAACAAGAGTTGCCAGACTCTTTTATCGTCGAGCCTGGTGTAGGACTCGATAACTTAGTAGGAGACGTTCAAGATGTAGAGACATCTACAATGCGAAAGCGTAAACATAAAGAGCTCACGATGACAGATCGTGATGTTGATGATCATGATGTTGATGAATTTTAAAACTGATTACGAGTAATGTTTTTCTAAATAAAAGTAACATTAATTATCGCTTACAATAAATTTTTAACTGATTACTCACTAAATATCGCTTACAGGATGTCGTCGAGCAAGGGTTCTAAGGGTTCGAAGGGGAAGAAGGCACCGAGGGTGAGGGGTTTCCTCCCCCCGAAGAACAGAGACGACTACTTATACGGTTCCACTTACATCGGGAGCAGACGCACTCAGCTGTTAAGTGCGTGTCCAGAGTTGCGAGACAGGGTTGTCAGTTTGCAGCGTACAGAGGTAATTTTTTCTACAATGCACAAAATTATTGAAATCACTTTTTCAATTTAAATTACTTACTTTACCATTGTAGTATGAGTTGGATTATGAGTCCGAGTCCAGAGCGGCATCTCAGGAGAAGGGTACGCAGTGCAGCGTGCCCTCGGGGAACGAGCCCTCTGGCAGCCAGGGCGCGCGGGCTAGCGAGCCCGAGGGCACTCAGCCCGAGGACACGTCCGGTGACCAGCCTTCTGGGTCACCAGACGTGATGCCGCAGTGGAGGAGACGTACGAGGAGGAGTAACTTTGTTGGTCCTCCACCGATTCCTAGAGAGCCGGTAATTATTCATCCGGTTGGAGACAGGTAACGCATTAATAAAGTATTCATTTCTATTTGTTCCCAAAGACTATGGTCTTACTAAATAGCTTAACAAATGTCTTTTTAGTTCTTGGGAGGACCTTTCGTACGATAGGCAGAAACACCACAGGACGGTGAACGGTTGCATCGGGAACTTAGTGAGTCTGCACTACCCCGGTGCGATCGATGGACGTGCAGCTACGTCGTGGGACGACTACGCGCGCGTTCCTCACCAGGAGAACGACAACCTACAGGGAGTCGTGTGGGCAGATTTTTGGGTAATTAACTTTCATAAATATTTGAAGTTTTAATTCTTTATGTTCCTTTAAATATTAATGTGCGTATGTCGAACTGTGTTGGCTTCCTACAGCTCAGGTACCGCCTTGAGGACCCGGCCAAGCAGATGGATCACGCCCGCATCTTCGAAGTGAACGCTCGGAAGCTTGTTATGCAAATGCTTTCGAACGCTAGGAGTCAAGTAGTTAATGACTACTTGAAGCTCCACGACTAGGAGGTTGGTTCGTTCAGAGACGCCTCCGACACGTACTTGACGGAGGATCAGTACGTAGAGGTAAGTTGTGTATTCTTTAAATTATTCACATTACTTTTGGTAAGTAACATCTAATGAACTACGCATGTGTGCAGGTTAGTGTCCCTTGGTTATAGGGACGAACTGAAGATTACCGAGCCCTTTGCAGGTATTGGGCTAGCGACGAGTTCGTCGCTAAGTCCAAGAAGGCTCGAGATGCCAGAGGGAGCTCGGAGAAGCACGGTATGGGCGTCCAGTGTTTTGTGCGGATGACTAAACGGATGGTATGTTTCTTGGTGGTTTTTTATATTCATAATATAGTATTGTTCGTACTAACATATGTTCACAGGAAAAGGAGACCGGCATGCGACCGAGCGCTATTGCGGTCTATAGGAGAGGTCACGCTGACCCTTCTCAGCCAGAGCAGTGCAGTCAGTACGCAGCGGAGCGCCTGGTAAGTTTCATGATGTCGCAAATTAGTTGACACTATATATGTTGTTGAACTTACACAATTTCGTTGTTTTTCAGACTATGTATGGGCAAGAGGCTGTGAGGATACACGGTGAAGGGTTCGATTGGGAAAACTCCCCCAACATCGACCCTCAAGCCGCGTATGCAAGCGGAGGTGGAAAAGCACACGGAAGGTGAATTCATTTACTTTCATTGTTTTCAATTCAATATTATTTGATTTTACCTTCAATTGATTCGTTTTTTGTAGGCTTGCCATATTCTCTGGAGTGGTCGACTCCAGGGAGGCATGACCTACGAGAGGTGGCTCCTCGCAGTCTTCGGCTGCTAGCACAGGCTCCTCAAGCCGCCGTGTCACTGAGAGAGATCTCAAGGTGATAGCGCTTCGGGAGAGCTTGGCTCGGCATGAGGAGGCCTTGGCGAGGGAGCGAGAGAACAACAGGGCCGCCATGGCGTACCATGCGTCCTATATGGCACAGATGCAAACGGCAATGGAAGTAAGGAACTAACAATTGTACTTTAATTATAGTGTATTTCAATAAAATGTAAATTGTAATGTTTGAAATGATAGGCGCTAGCTCGACGGCAAGGGCAGCAAATCCAGATACTGTTGTGGTAGCCACCGCCGTTCGTGCTGCAGCCGACGCCACAACAGAAGCAGTTTCCTGGAGTACAGGTACAAAAAGGAAGTTACATTAAGTTCAACTAAACAATTGAATACGAAAACACCGTTGTAAACTTATACAAATGTCACCGTGTTTCGTAGGGATCAGGGACGGAGGCTCAGACTCCATCACCGCGGCTATGGGCGCCAGGCTCGCCGTGGTAGGATGACTTCTTCACCCCCGGAAGTAGTGGAGGGGATAGTAATGAATATATTTGTGAATTTGTTTTTGATTGTGGATGTCAGACATCGTAAAATAGATGTGTACTATTGCACTTTATGATTGTGGATGTGTATCTTTTCTGTGATTGCCTGTGTAGCTGGCCATCGAGCCAGGTTAGCCATTTTCTGTTTTTTTTTTAAATGGAAAACCTTATATACGACAGCCTGTATGATGTATATACGACGGTATCTATATAGGGTCGTCGTATATAAGCCTAAATAATATACGACGGCTAGGCCCAGACTGTCGTATATAAGACTAAATAATATACGATGGCTAGGCCCAGACAGTCGTATATAAGGCCTTATATAAGACAGCCAGGGCCCAGGACTGTCGTATATAAAGGCCCAGCCCGATGGCCCTCCTCTACGAAACTGGGCGTCTTATATTAGAGGTCGTCGTGTATAAGGTCTTATATACGACGGCGCCGTTGTATATAAGGTTATATACGACTAGGTATATACAACGGCCATAAGCCGTCGTATATAACTTCCAGCCATCGTATATAGATTATATACGACGGCTTCAGCCTTATACGACGGTTTTGGCCGTCGTATGCTTACGGGAATGCTGTAGTGAGTGTATGTGTGTGGATGGTTGCTTATGAAATGCTATTTTCTTTTGCTATGTGTATGTGGCACAAGTAGAACCAGCCCTAGAGCCGGTTCTCACCTTCCAAGATCAAGACTTCCTATTCCCGGAGCAGCAGGAAGAAGGCAAGTGTCCTTGACCACTTTGATCCTAAGTTAGTATGTGTAGCTACAATTATTTGCATTATCAATTGAATTATGAAGCCCATGCTAGGAAGTTTTCCCTAGATTTTCATTATCTTGCTTCCTTGTAGCCTGGGTTGGGAGTTATTTTATTATGTCATTTTTTATAGTACTCATGCTTAGCCATGCTTAGATTGGGATAAATGGCATATGAGATCATCACCTTGATTATTTACCCTTGAATAGAATATTATGAATTATGATAGAGGTAGGAATCTAGGCAAGCTAGATGCTTTGGTTGGTGCTACGTGCACGAGATTTGGGTTTGTGTTTAGTGCTTGCCTGGGTTCTAAGGACCGGTTCATGGAGCATGTAACCTAGCTTTACCGTGCCAACCACATGCTGAGATGGGCAGCTTGGCCAATTAATTAGGTGTATTTCTGACGTAGTGTGGGTGTTTGGATGGTGCGAAGAATAGGTGTTAGCTGGACTACCATAGGAACCGCAAGGCTCAAGAGGGGGCCACTACAGCGGGGGTTGGAGCCTCCTGGATATTGTTAGGGGTGAAACCTCAGTGAGCTCATACTCGTCGGGAATCCCTTTGTAAAGACCTCATAGTGATCTCCTGGCTACACACCTGGGAAGTGTGAATGTGGTTCGCGGCCACGGGCATAATGGAGGTTTTTAGTCCACCCGGCAACGGGGGATGAAACCACTATATGTGGGTACAGTGGTGCAAACTCTGCAGAGTCAAAAACTGTCATGACACTCGTGCTCACAGTCAAGAGCGATTTGGACATATTCATGATTAGAGGATGATGAATTGGGAAGTTGAGGATGTTAAGAAGGAAGCTTAAAGAAATGAAGTTATGGTTACTTGATATTGATAATGGGTTAGGTGATTGGGACCATTTCACTTATGTAGTAATGTAGGTGCTAAATAAGCTAAGGTGATAGGTATTAATTGTGTAGTGCTTTAACCATGAGTTCAACCTTTCCTTGTTCTAGCCTGCATAACTTAACTTTCCCACACTTGTTGAGTACCAATGGTACTCAAGCTTGCTTTTCGTTGGTTTTACTTGCTCCTCAGGCCAAGGAAATAAAGTGGTGTACAACAATCAAGACTTTGGTCCCGAAGAAGGGTTCTAGGTTCACGGAGTCCCCCGGGCAACGCCTGTGACGGAGCCCACAAGACCCTATTTCCGCTGCTTTATTTATTTACATGTTATGAACATTTTATCGTCCTTTGAGACGCTATGTAAGACTTATTTGTATTCGAACACCTAGCTTGTAATATTATGATGTTTCACTATTTATCGTCACATGTATGAGAAAATGATCCTGGCATACATATGAGAATCACTTGGTTGTTCTTTGGAAAAACCGGGTGTGACATGGGGCGGTTTTAAACGTTGTTTTGACCGAATACCAAACTGTTTATGGAATGTGATTGAAAGAGATGGAGAGTATATAAGAGAACATTAGGTTTGATAGTTGCTTCTTATCCTATTGCCCTCATCTCTTCAAAAGAGTTGCCACCGCCCACATGCGCTTGTCGAGGTGCCGCACTC
This sequence comes from Neostapfia colusana, assembly GCA_030760725.1. NCBI lineage: Eukaryota > Viridiplantae > Streptophyta > Magnoliopsida > Poales > Poaceae > Neostapfia > Neostapfia colusana. The sequence continues at coordinate 18,842 of JASWHV010000669.1, forward strand.
CACGAGACCTACCTCGTCCGCACAAGGCCGTCAAAGTGGGACAAGCTAGATGTGGTGTCCAAGCGGCGGTGTTGCGTAAGAAGGGAGGAATAAGAGAGGAATAGTAGGATAGAATCTCATAATCCAACTAGCAAGAGCATCTCCTCATGGGATCTAACACTTCTGGCTGGTCGCTGGTGAGATGAGAAAGTACCGAGACAACCAATTTATTTGGGAGCAAAGAGGGGGGTGGGAACGGGCTAACAACAATGTAAAGTGAGAGGGAGAAAGGGAGGCAAGAGACTGAAGCAGCACTGCACAGGGATGGCGGTGGCATTCCATCAATTGCTGAGAGAATAGGACACAGACACACAGGCATATGACCTAGAGAAGCTCTTGTAGGATAGCTACTAGGCTGGGTTGGATGCATTTCCTCCTTTTTATATTTTCTTTTCTCTATTTTTCCTTTTTCTTTCCTCCTACCGGCCTTTATTTTTCCCTGCTAGTTTGCTACATACCAAACCGTTAAGCCCGTCTAAACACCATCTAAACGCGAGTAGGCCGTTTAAACGCTAAACGATGGGTCACCGACTGTTTAGTGTTTACTGGTTAGGATAACACTGCTTTTTAACAAGTTAGGTAATGTAATTGTTAATCTATTATGCACCCATCGGTTGTCCATAAAAGCTTAAGCCTCACATGCAGGCTCCCTCGATCTAAAATGTAAAATAGGAGTCGATTGCGATTTGTTTAATAAATCATGTTTGCCAGGATTCGAACTCGAGTCCTCTGTCTCTGATATCATAGTAATATACTATGCATTGACGAGTTAAGCTTAAAACCTTAAATCATTAGAAAAAGGTGGACAATTCACTTATACTATAATAATAATTCAAAAGGATATATCCCTTCTTTGTATATATCTGTTTTCTTCTCCTAAGGAACTTTTAACGCAAGAATTTAAAAGAAATCATATATATAAAACTTTTACGACACAGTTGAGGTTTATAGAAATATGATTCAGAAAAGAAAAGATCAGAGGGAGCCTCAATGTACTTAGGTATACAAGGCGCTATTCCATCATCCCCCGCCACAAAGAGAAGCAACCTTTCACATCAAATAGGACGTGTCCGTACACCTTTTCTAATATAAAAGTTAGGCAATTTGGCTTGCTGCTTGTGTATGATTGTATCAATGACATTATTTGAGTCCACGCATCTCCGATGCCATATATTTATCGATTAGTTATGATACTTAAC